>MU865075.1:19414-52087 GCA_033576145.1 Cladorrhinum samala | reverse complement strand
TTTTTTTTTGTTTAAAAAACCAAAAAAAAACCCAACTCCCTCACCAAAAACCCCAAAATTTTAAAAAAAAAAAAAAAAAAATGGCAAAAAAAAAAAAAAAAAAAAAAAAAAAAAAAAAGAAACGTTGGGTATAAAAATTACTCGGTGTGTTTTAGGAATTAATTGTTCAAGACCACGAGCCTGAGCTCAGGTCCAAAATCGGTTGTATATGTGGATGGTGAGGTGGCCAACTTTGCATCCTGTCCATCTAAAAAAATCGACCTCGACTTGAGACTTTAAAAGGTTGTACAGTACATCACACAAAACAAGTGGTGGTGATGGTGGTTGTGGACCTTGACACCCGTTTCGTGGACGCTCGGGTAACACTCGAACCTCTCTCTCTCTGTGCTGTTGAACGAAAAACTTTCCACGGTAAAAGTCGGTGATTCCTACGATAATGGAACGGAAATTCGGAGATGCAATGAATGAATGAATGATGTTTATTGTATGTAGTTGATGGGCACCATTTGGCATAAAGAGGCTTGTAAATTTTTTTTATATGAAAAAAAAAAAAAAAAAAAAAAAAAAAAAAGTTGAGGAATGAATGACAGAGATCTCGAAGGGTTCTTCTTCTCGCATCTTTGGACCAGCAGAGGCTTTCGCCAAGGTTTGTTTCATGTTTCAGGAAAGATCGCTGATCAAAAGGCCCAATCAGAGAGGGGCGGGTTGGTCCAGAAGGACGGGATCGTCACGAAATGATTGCCGGAAAATGAACACTCAACGTTTTGTGCGGCACTGTAACGGGTTTTTTGCTTGGCTTTTTTTTTTTTTTTTTTTTTTAAACAAAAGGCTTCAAGTCAAAGCAGGACGTTAGTAGAAATAATCTAAAGAACTTGGGATTTTAGGTGTACTACACGGCCACCACCACTCGAGACGTCGGATGCCACACTGACAATGGAAACACTTCGATTGTCATTCGGCAGTGTTCCCGTGCAGCCAAGGTGACACGGCAGGACGCAGTGGACAGCAAATCCGTGCTAAAAGCAAGCAGCTTTGTTTCTCGAGGCCGCCTTTGGTCGACGTTCATGAGTTCAAGATTGCTTCTGGATCTCCGCCCCCGGGGCTGGGGTTCTTAGTGTCATTGGATGACTGATTGTCAAGTCCTATCGGATGCGCCGGTCGTGATGGGTTTTGTTCTCTCTGACTATCGAGGCTTAGTTACTTCGTATCTCCCACACCCATCTCGTGTTGCAGCCCGCCTCCATCGGATTCATCTCATTTCACCACCACCCCCAAGCTGTCAACCAGCAGCACTTTAAAAGCATCACCACTTCTCGCATAATTGCCTGAAGGGTCTCGACGCAGCGAGTCGTTTCAACAGCTCCGCCCTGCACCGACGCGTCATCTGTCAATTCAGGGAACAACCATCTTTGGCGGGCTGCTGTCGGTTTGCCTGCTGGTCCCAAGCCTTCGGACCGTAGGTCGTCGTAGGCGGGAAAGACGTTCTGAAACGTGTCTGGAGCCCATTTTAAGTTACGAGCGACAGATCCTCAGAGGAAAATCCGGTTGCGACCTCTCTCTTGGCGGAAGATCTCTTTCTTTTCTCGAACAACTGGAACGACGGGTTGGACGGAACAAGCTCAAAGCTTACGAACCAAAGGTATGATCAACGGGGGGGCTCCACGCATTTAATATCACCCCCGCGATCTCCCAAACACTCAGCACCAGCCTCCCCCCTGTCAATCCTCAACAAGCAATAAGGGGCTTTCGCCCGAATGAAGGATACCCATCCAAACTCAATTGTTCAAGGAAAAAAAAAAGATTGCTTTCTCAAAAACCTGTTTTAGTATTTCCTTTTCTTATTCTCCACGCTTTCTGCCTTTTTTCTTTCTTTCTGTCAAGCCACGACCTTTTTTTTTCTTTATACCGTTCCTAATCTCGACGTTACGATATCCTCCCCCCCCCCCCCAAAAGAATTCGTTAAACCCGATGGTCTGGTGAATTCGATACACCCTGGTATGTTTTATGACGCCAAACGGCGCAGGATTTGGCACTATTGCATGCATACATACAAACCTACATAACCACCAAAAACCCTGATGTCATTGACGTTTGCTACCGACCATGGAGGAACTGACAATTTTCTGTTTCATGACGCAGTGCTTTAACGGCCTCGACTTAGTAAATACATAATGCTTACCTTTCGCCGCGCCCTCGTGGCTGCGGCATTCTTCATCACCATCATCTTCCTCACGACCAGATCCTCAGCACCGGCCGCGTCATCGGCAGCAGTCGAATTCCCCAAAGTTAAGCCCGGAGCGGACAAGGCGAAACAACAAGAATCGCATACGACAGCTTCCTCGGAGCAGAGAAAATCCGATAGCCATGCGGTACAGACGGGCGGAAACCGCGGCGGGGGGTCGAGGCAAGGTCAGATTCCAATCAAGGACATGTCCAAGATGACGCTGTACGAGAAGCTCGCATACCAATTCCCCTACGACGTCGAGACAAAGTTCCCCGCGTACATCTGGCAGACGTGGAAGTGGACGCCCGCGCACGGCGAGTTCGAATTCCGCGAGCAGGAGGCGACGTGGACGGAACAACACCCCGGCTTCACCCACGAGGTCATCACGGATCAGGTTGCCGTGCACCTTTTGCGGCTGCTGTATGCGTCGGTTCCCGAAGTTCTGGAGGCGTACGAAGCGCTGCCTCTTCCTGTTCTCAAGGCCGACTTCTTTCGATACCTAATTCTCCTGGCAAGGGGGGGTATATACTCGGATATCGACACGTATGCCATCCGCAGCGCCCTCGAATGGATTCCCGACTCGGTTCCGCACAACCAGGTGGGATTGGTGATTGGCATCGAAGCAGACCCCGACCGGCCAGACTGGAAGGACTGGTACAGCCGAAGAATTCAGTTTTGCCAGTGGACAATTCAAAGCAAGCCGGGGCACCCCGTGCTCAGGGAGGTTGTGTCGCGCATCACCAGCGAGACGCTGAAGCGCAAGCGATCTGGCTCAGTCAAGGACCTCATCGACAAGAACGTCATCGAATTTACAGGCCCTGCGCTCTGGACCGACACTATTTTCGAGTATTTCAATGACGCTCGGTACTTTGACATGTCAAATTCTGCCGGGCCGATCGACTGGAGGAACTTCACCGGCATGGAGACGCCCAGACGCGTTGGTGACACGATTGTTCTCCCCATCACGAGCTTCTCGCCGGGCGTGCAGCAGATGGGGGCCAAGGATTACGATGATCCCATGGCGTTTGTCAAGCACGATTTCGAGGGTAAGGAATTCTGCATTCCCTAACAAACTGTCAAAAGATGGTGACTAATATCTTTGACAGGCACATGGAAGCCCGAGAGCGAGCGTCACATTGGCGAGCAGGAATAGCGCACGAAAAAACAAGCCTTATAATACTAACGTGATAGATAAAACGGCATGAACGACCTTCATTTTCTTGGGGACACATATATTCATTTTTTTAATCTACATTACTGCATGGCTCGGCGTTTAGTTGTGCGCAAAAAAAGCATAAACATCAGCGGATTTGTTTACGAGCTCTCGGTGCAAACACATGGGTCGGATAGATATTTTAGACACAAAAGTTCGTTTCCACGCAAAAGGGATCACAATCGTACCAGGAGACCGATTATGAGACTGTAAATACAAACGTGAAATGGAGACTGTGGCCGATCTCGAAAACTGGGTCAGGTCTCGAAGCATATTGTCGAAAGGGGAAGGGACACGCTACATAAGTTGTGGTTTTGGGGAAGCGATTTCTTTGCATGGTTTTGAGCTAGACTCTCTCTCTGTGTGTGTGTCTCGGCTCAAAGGAGTAATTCTGGAGAGCCAAGAAATTGAAAGAAAATGGAAATAAAGCCATTGCTCCTGGTAAGCGTTGAATTACACTTCGCTCTCGACATACAGAATTCAGGACCCCGCGTGATGTGCTTTGCTTGCCCCTCACTTGTGTCGTCATTAAACATACATAAGTTGTCAAGTATTCCTCCCCCATGACCTCGGTGTTGACGGAGTTGGGGGTAACAGTGATCAGGATCTGGTAAGCACGGCCGATTTGCCCATCGCGGTGCGGTTTAAATATGAGCCTGTCAATTCACACTATAACACATGACCTCCCACAATATAGTGACATGCTAAAACAAACTGCAATGTATGTACTGTACCTTTCATGGTTACTGCAAGATAATCCGTTACATACACCGTCAACAACGCTCTTAAAAAAAAAATAAGAGTTTCTTAATAAGTAACTTTTCAAAATTCATCTGCTATTTTTTTTTTTTTTTTTAGGAAAAAAGAAATGAATAAATTAAAGTAAATATATGGTTCTCTAAAGCCCGTTGCGGCGCGTGGTATGTACTGTATGTACATTTACAGGATCCAATGATGTACCCAAAATTGGTAGGGTTAGGGATATATGTGGCCATTATAGTGTGGGAGGTCATGTATCATAGTGTGAATTGACGCGCTCTTAACTATAGTTGCAAGAGGAGGAGAAACCCGGTCGAGGAGGGCATGTATGTACTATATCATATTATATTATATTGTAGTATAGATTGTGAGCTATAGTCAAGAGGGCTGAGGGGACCACTATTACTACGGATGAACGGCCTGGACCGGGCGAACGGTTCAGCAGATGATGACTTATCAAAGATGGGGACGGCGCGGCAGCGGGCGATTTTCTCCACTTTGATATCCGCCGTTTGCATCTTTTTTCAAGTTTGTCGGTGGAGAGTTGTGCTGTGGGAGGAACAAGCATTGTTGATTTATGTCTCGGCACTTGAATATGAAAATGAGGGCAGAATACGGGGAATCTTTTTTTTTTTTTTTTTTTTTTTTTTGGAGAAAAAGTAGTTTTTAATGGACAAATTCCCTTGAACTAGGTCGATTTCTAGTATTATTTTTTAGGTAATCCCTTCCATCAGCCATCATCTTATATATCTCCTCCTTCTCCCCCTCCGATTCTCATTCACTTCGGTGCGTGGGTAATAGCTATACTAGTCTGGCCGATTGTCCAGCCAAGCTGGCCACTCAGGTGTCAAAACGCCAAGCTCCATGCTGATCGCAAGCCCACCACAACCCCGCATTCCCCTAGATTTGCCCCAGAAATTACCTGTTAGGGGTTCAAACGGTTGTCGGTTGTCGGTTATCAGCTACATTTGCCCTCCAAAACCCCCGTCCAATCCTCCTCTTGATAACTGCGTTAGAAGGGAGTGCCTCCTTCTTTTTCAACCTACACGCTTTCATTTCCCAGTTGGTCATCTCTTGACCTTCCTTTAGGGACCTTAGTGCGGGATCAGCGGCCGGTTCCGGTGACACCGCTATGCGAATACCCACGTCAAATATAACCCCCCTCCCCCCCTTCTGGCTTGGTTGCCGCGTGTCTGTTCTTTTGCTAGAATATGTAGCTATAATTATAATCCAAGCTTGATGTTTGGGAGTCTTGTTGACTTTCACTAAATACCTATAACAATGCGCACCCAATTACTGCCTCTCAGGGCGATGCATAATGGTCCCTATTCGTCCCCGCGGCTCGCACTATCTTCTTGGGCCAGATTCAATCGGATAGTGCAACCCCGCTCCGTGAGGAGGTTGAGCAGCTTGACGAGGAGTATCACACGAGGACCAAGCGATGTGAGTGTGCTGCATGAGTGATGAGAGCAAACCCATTCTAACTGTCTTTTTTTTTTCCCACAAGCCACCATTACTTCAACAAACAATACCCGAGAACTTCGCCTCGGTCGTCTCGCAACATGGAGATCGGCCAGCTGTGGTGTCCCTCTACCCCTCAAGATTCGAATCGACTCCGCAGGCACTGTTAAAACCATCAATCACATACCATGAGCTCGACACGCTCTCCAACGAGCTCGCCCACTCCCTTCGCTCCAGCGGGGTAAGAAAGGGAGACCGGGTGGCCGTGAGCCTAGGAAACTGCTGGGAGTTCGCCGCCCTCACGTACGCAATCTTCAAGCTGGGAGCCATTCTCGTGCCCCTGAACCCGTTATTCAAGGCCGACCAGGTTGCGGCCGCGCTCAACCACCTGGACACAAAACTCCTAATCATCAGCGCTGTGTGCGATCGACGATTCAAACCGTGGAGCGGAAGAAGCAACTACGATCTTCTCAAAACCATCATTCCCGATCTTCACTCGGGCCGGGTCGAAAGCCCCCTAATCCCAACGCTAGAAAAAGTAATAGTCGTCGAAAACCAGTCCCTTCATCACGACTCCCCTTTCCCCCCCTTAAACACCCTTCCCTCCCTAACTCCATTTCACACCCTCCTCGCGGGCTCCTCAGGCGCGGGGTCGTCCCCCGCAGTCACCCCAGACTCACCTTTATCCCCCTCCGAGACCATCAACATCCAATTCACCTCGGGCACCACAGCAAAGCCCAAAGCCGCCATGCTCTCCCACACCGGCATCTTGAACAACGGCTACCTGATCGCCAACCGCATGAACCTCGTCCCCACCGATCGGATCGTCTGCCCTCCTCCCTTGTTCCACTGCTTCGGCTCGATCCTGGGCTACATGGCCACGGCAACCACCGGCGCCGCCATCATGTTCCCTTCTCCCGCATTCGACCCCGCCTCGAGCATGGAGATGGCCACTAACCCCCTATACGGGGCCACGGGCCTCTACGGCGTCTCTACAATGTTCGTCGCGATGCTCGAGCATCTCGAAAACTTGCCGTCCTCTCAAAAGCCGGACAGCATAAACACCAACCTGCGAAAAGGCATAGCCGCGGGCAGTTCGATTCCCGAGCCGCTGATGAACCGCATCATATCCAAGCTGGGCCTCGACCAGCTGGTCATCTGCTACGGCATGACCGAGACCAGCCCGGTAAGCTGCATGACGGCTCCCGACGACCCCTTTGACAAGCGCACGGCGACCGTGGGCAGGGTCATGCCGCACACCGGGGTCAAGATTGTCGATCCGACGGATCGGAGCAAGATCCTTCCCATCGGGGAGAGGGGAGAGCTGGCCGCGTCCGGGTACCTGGTCATGAAGGGCTACTGGGGGGATCGGGAGTTGACCGAGGAGGTCCGCATCCCGGACGCGGAAACCGGCGAGGTCTGGATGTACAGCGGGGACGAGGCGAGGATGGACGCGGAAGGTTACGTCGAGATCACCGGACGGATAAAGGACCTGATCATCCGGGGAGGCGAGAACATCCACCCGCTCGAGATTGAGAGCTGCCTGTTCAGCCACGAGGGCGTCGCAGAGGTCAGCGTGGTGGGGGTCGAGGACAAGGTGTACGGGGAGAGCGTCGTCGCGTTTGTTATTGCGCACGAAGCCGGGGAAACGGGGAGGAAGGGAACCCCGCTGGATGAGGAGACGCTCAAGGAGTTTGTCAGGGGGAAAATGAGCGCTCACCTGGTGCCCAAGCACGTGTTTTTTGTCAAGGACTTCCCCAAGACCGCCAGCGGCAAGATACAAAAGTTTAAGTTGAGGGAGACGGCTGAGAGGTTGGTCAGGGAACTGGAGGGGCAAGGGGGAAAGTGAAGATAGATTCAGATTTTGATGGGGAAAATCATGATTGCCGAATTATTTTTTCTTTGACCAAAAAAAATTGTTGGTAATTAAATGTATTTTTCTAATACATTTGGAGGTTCATCAATGACACCCTTGGGTATATTCTCCATCCTTTTTTTTTTTTTAAAAAAAAAAAAAAAAAATCATCGTCAAGAAAAGTTTCTTAATCGTACGTAAATATAAACAAAAGGCCAAATTATTTGGGGGAAGCTACGCAAGAGTCGAGTCAAAGAGAAAAAAAAAATCTCATGAGACATGACTTTGCAAACCTGGATTGGTATCATGATGAGGCCTATGTGTATATGATCAAGTTCAAGATATCTGAGGAATTTGGAGAAGAGGAGGGAAAAGAAAATTAAAAAAATTCTTTTGTTGGTATGTAAAATTTGGTCATTCGGTCATCCGGAACATGAAAACATCGGAGTATTTTTTTTTCTTCTTCTTTTACCTACATTCTTTACATATTTTTACGTGAGACATGGAAGGGGTATTTTTTTTTAAAAAAATTTAGGTGGTATGTAATATTTATGTACTCCCTAATTCTCACCAAAACCTGCGGATACTAAACTTTTTCTCCTTTTGAAAGTACCGCTTGAGAATTTGAGATATTTCAAGTGGGATAATCATGTGTCATTTTTTGTTAAATGATCGACAGGAACAAGGAGAGAACAAAAAGAAAAAGAAACGGGAGAGGGTTGAAGTTACCATATATCACAATAGTGAGATTGAAGAGAAGCATTTCATATAATACTACATGGATAACGTACATAAGGAATGATGACTTACTTTTTAAATCGTCATAGTAATTAACATTCGCACTTGCATTTGAAGCTTCATAATAATAAATTTAACCCGAACCTTCTCCCCTCCACCTATTCATTCCTGCCAACTGTACCTAAAGATCAGGCCGTTGTAAAAAATTGAATAAAATCAAATCTTCCGGTTGTGCGTGGCAGGTAATTATTCACGAGTTGTTGTTTATGATGTCAAAAAATTAACTAAAATGTTTCTACGAGGAATGGAAAAATTCTTATTTCCAAGTTTTCCAACAGTTCTTCAGGTGTGAAGGGGAAGATAAAAGAAAAAAAATCTAAGACATAAACTCATCATCAACATTGGTGAACCATTCTATTGGTTTTTGTTTTCCCCAATTTTGCACATTCCTCATAGATTCTTGGAGGGAGAAATTGTATTTTTTTTTTTTTTTTAAAAAAAAAGAGGGAAACATAAACACCACCTCATCGGTGTATAAAATACCTTTGTCGAACCCCCCTTTCCTCTTTTTCTCTTCTCATCCAAAAACCAACATATCCGAACCAGGAACTCGCATTCGCTCCTTGATCACTTACCCACTCCTTATTAAAAACAACAAGACACACTCTTTTTTTTTTCACTCTTTCATCATGAAGACTCAGACCCTTCTCCTCGCCCTGGCAGCGACTCTCAACCTCGCCGTCGCCGACGTCGCCAACGTGGCCAACGTAGCCGAAGTAGCCAACGTAGCGGACATTGCCAACGTCGCCAACGTCGCCGCGGCCGACGCCGTGGCCACTGCTGCCGTCACAGCCGACAAGGCCGACGAAGTTCCCGAGTTCTGGGACTGGAACTCGGACGAGGAAGGGGAAGAGTTTGGGAGGGGCAAGGGCAAGAAGGGCAACAACAGGAAAGGACCTCCCAGGCCTGTTAGGGTAAGCCTCCCCCTCCAAAAACATACAAACCAAAAAAAAAAAAAAAAAAAAAAAAAAAAAGGGCATAAAACCCAATTTTTTGGGACAGAAGCTAATATAAAAGTTTCAACAGAGGGAATGCAAGCCCGGCACCTACGCATGCGACTGGAACCCGAAGAAGGGCGCGGGAATCAGGGTCTGCACAAACTTTGGCTTTTGGATTGTAAGTTGTTTTTTTTTATTTCCTATTTTTAAATGAGCAACTCGCCTTCAATCCAGAGTACTTTTCTTGGTTTTCGTAAACCACCCCCCCCCCCCCCAAAAAAAAAAGAATAAAAAAAAAACTGTTACTAATCATCTGATCAACCATCTTTTTTGACAGCGTCAAAACGATTGCGGTCGGAATCAAAAGTGCTACTTCAACGTCAAGAACAAGACTCCCTACTGCCTTCCCGACTACTAATTTAATAAAAACCAAAAAAAGGGGGGGAAATTATCTTCTTTTTGGCTTGTTGTCAACACGCAGTTGAATTACGATCAAAAACAACAACATTATCAGTCCTGCTTGATAACAATAAGGAACATTTTTAACTTTTTTTTTTTTTCCCTTTACTTTTTTTTTTCCCTGCCAAATCGTGTGTTTCTACTTTCTGGACTTTCCTTAAAATCATGTTAAGCTTTTATTGCTATTTTCAAAATGCAATGAAATTTTTTTACTGGGTACCTTTAAGTTTTTGATCAAGATTGATTGTCACGTATTGAAAGTTCAAAGCTTTGAGCGAAATTGAATCACAGCCTAGTCTGTTGTGTCTTGTGTGAAGTTCCTAGAATGTGTGTGTGTGTGTGTATGTTTGTGGATTGGGAAAAGTTTGATTTGTTTACTTTCCCCCCTTTTTTTTGTTGACCGATCTCGCCACTACCACACTGCATAACACCAATCCCCCCCCCCCATCCCCCGCCATCACCCAAATTTGAAAACACTCTCCGCCAACTCGTTGATTGGCCTCAAACAGAATTGATTTCTCTTGAATATGCCAACAGCCCAAACTTATGCTTCGGGCCAGTTATGGTTAAAAGTAATGCAAGACCCATTCGCGCTAGGGGTGATGTCCTTATCCGTCAAAAAGACACAGTACTTGGCGACGCTCTCGGTCGGCACCGCCTTCTCCGGAGAGAAAGCGGACTGCGAAGCCTGAATCTTCTGGTATGCCTCCATGTTCAAGCCCTTTGCAAAGGCGTCGCTGATGTTGGTGTTCATGCCGCCCAGCAGCAGGGCGACGGCGTAGATGCCCTTGTCGCCGTAGAAGCCGGCCGTGTTCTTGGTCAAAGCAAGGACTCCGGTCTTGGAAACGCTGTACGCCACGCCTGCCTTGAATCCCTGAGTGCTGGCGTTGGAGCCGATGTTGATGATGAGCCCACCGACGGGCTCTTGCTTCTCGAACTGGGCGATGGCTAGCTTGGATGTGATGAAGGGGGCCGTGAGGTTGATGCCGAGGACGCGGTCCCACTGCTCTCTCGAGCAGGCGCCGACGGGAGAGAAGTCGTCCATGATGCCTGCGTTGTTGATCAAAACGTCGAGGCGGCCGAATTTGGAGACGGCGGCGTCGATGAGCGATTGCACCTCGGCCTCGGCGGTGACATCGGTTTTCTGAACCAGGAACTTGTCGGCGTAGGTCTTGGTCCACTCTTCCTGGACTGAGGCGATGCGCTGGGGGTTGACATCGCAGACAACTACGTTGGCTCCAGCTGCCAGGAAGGCGTCGGCCGTGGCCTTTCCGAGACCGCCGGCAGCGCCCGTGATGATGACTGTTTTGCCTTGCGCAGATGCCATTGTGAAGTTGGTCAAGGAAGTTTTGGTTTGATAGTCAAGTTTGGGCTGGAGGGAGGGAAACATGAGGGGTTCTTATAACGTTTTCGTACGAGAAGACTATCAGACTGCCGAGTCAGGGACGCACAACCCCGGATGCATCGGATCCAATCGATGGAGCTGAGGCTCCCGGAGCATGACACTACCCGCGTACGGCGCCCATATCAGACCACCCGAACACGGGAGGGCAAGCCGAACCCGACGGTTTGGTAATAGTGTCACATCCCGAATGCGATTGCGAGAAACATTTGTCGGCGTTTTCTATTTACCATGTAGAGCCGCTCGCAATCGTATCCGTGTCTTTTTTTGGAAGCTGGCACTTTAGTAGTTTGGGGGAAGACGGGGAGAGCAGAAAGGGGGGTTCGAAAGGGTGGAACACGTGGAGGAGATCTTGAAGGAGGTGCATGTTGGGGTAAACGATCATCCCTGCTTTGCCAAGAAACAAACAAGCTTATCCTTGTCAAGTGGGGGAGGGGCATGACGAAACCTTGTTCATTTTTTGGTATTTTTTATTTTTATTTTTTTTTATGTTCGTTCCAAAAATCCCACTTTCAACAGCCACTGGGTTGAACATTTTTGCTGCAATGAACCACTACGGTCGTGTAGATATAATTTAGATATGCCAATCACGAATATGTCGTCATCGTTGGCCTCCAACCCAAAGGTCCAGCTAGCAGCAACTGCCGTCGTCTCGGCCGCCGTTGCCGCCGGCGCAATCCTCAGCTACCAGCGCCTCCAGCACGGCGAGCGTTTGACCCGTCTCAAGCGATCAATTCCCAACCCTGCAGACGATGAACCCTCTGTCCAGAACGTAGTTCTTACCCCACTCCCTCCTCTTCCATTAAACCCCTATCCCCCCCTATCCCACAGCTAATAATCTGACACTCTCCCTCCTCCCAATGTAGCTACACCGTGTCGGCCCCCTCCCAAAACCAGACAAAGAAGATGAGCACAACTTCCTCCTCGCCCAGCGCGCCCAAGCTGGCGACTTCGACGACGAGCTCATCCTCGAGCAGCTCGCCCGGAACCGCGTCTTCCTAGGCGACGAGGGCCTCACCAAGCTCCGCAACGCCTTCGTCGTCATAGTCGGCTGCGGCGGCGTGGGCTCGCACGCGTGCGCCGCCCTCTCCCGCTCGGGCGTCTCCAAGATCCGCCTGATAGATTTCGACCAAGTCACCCTGTCGAGCCTCAACCGGCACGCCGTGGCCACCCTCGCAGACGTCGGCATACCAAAAGTCCAGTGCCTCCAGCGCCGGCTATGCGCCATCACGCCCTGGACAAAGTTCGATCTCAGGCTCCAAAAGTTTGACGGCAAAGCCGCCGAGGACCTTCTAGCCAGCTGGGAGCACGGAGAGGCAGGGCAGAAGCCCGATTTCGTCATTGACGCCATCGACAACATCGAGAGCAAGGTCGAGCTGCTCAAGTACTGCCACGACCATGGACTGCCCGTAATCTCGGCCATGGGAGCCGGGACCAAGAGCGACCCCACGAGGGTCATGGTCGGGGACATCGGCACCAGCTTCGAGGACGGCCTGTCCCGCGCCACGAGGAGGAAGCTGAAGCTGCTTGGAGTCACGAGCGGGATCCCCGTCGTGTACTCGACCGAGAAGATGGGCGAGGGCAAGGCGGCGCTGCTGCCCCTGTCCGAGGCAGAGTTTGCAAAGGGGTCCGTGGGCGACCTGGGCCCGCTGCCCGACTTTCGAGTACGAATTCTGCCCGTTCTCGGCACCATGCCCGCCGTTTTCGGATACGTCGTAGCCAACCATGTTATTCTCAAGATCACCGGTAAGGAAGAAAAAAACAAAAACTTCTGCTGCCAACTAAAATGCAAAAGTGGGATTTTTTATCACTTGCTTATCATCAATTTTTTTCTCTAGGCTACCCAATGGATTACCAGCCGGCCAAGGCTAGGGACAAAATGTATGAGGCCATTCTTGCCTACGTTCAGGCTGTCGAGGAAAAGGTTCTTCGTTCGAGGGAAGGCGGACGGACCGACGTCTGTCTGGGCTTGAAGGTGCCCATCACCCCTGGAGACATTGCGTTTCTGGTCGAGGAAGCTTTCAGCGGGCGAAGCGCGGTCACGGGGATTCCCACCAAGCTGATGCTTATTCGGTGGAAAAAGCCCACCGAGACCACGCTGGTTCGTATCGGAGAGGGCAAGGACGAGCAAAAATCCGCCAGGCTCAGACTACGTGACCTGGTTTGCATGACCAAAGAGGAAGCTGTCAGGCACCAAAAGGAGGTCCTGCTGGGAGACAAGACCTTGGAAGAGGTCTACAGCCCTGAGGTTATCGAATTAGTTGAAGCACGGCAGAAGCTTGCGGCCGCCTATGAACGGCATAGGCCTTGAAAGCGGACAGCATAGCCAATCCTATATTGACGACAGCATCACACCACGTCTCGAAAACGCTGTTCGTGATTGTTTTATTTTGGCATGAAGAGCAATCCCCGCTTATTCGGCACTTTCGCTACCTTTTGAAAAAGGTCTAAGCTAGCTATCCCCTTCAGCTACGGGCCCATTCGGACAGTGCCTAATGAGGAGAAAAAGACCAAATATTCCAACCACGACATCCCGTGGCAGAGAACCAGAAGAAGCAAAAGCTATAGGGTATATGACGCACGCGTCCACTCCATTATGAAGGAAGTTTTGGCGTTCTCCTTTTCCCTTTATCGTGTCTTCCCACTCCCTTCCATATGCATTCCAACCCCTTCGCATATCCTCCCCTTATTGAACCACTTGACGTGAGGCAGCAACTCTGCAGTCACCCATCTCGCCGTTTTTGCGTGCATGCTCCCTTCACCAAAAGGCTCGGTCGCCTTCTCTTTACGCATCCGCTGCTCCTCAAGTGACAGCTTACTCATGGCCTGGTCGAGTCCGGCGACATTATCATCCATGCTCCTAGGGAATGATGTTCTGCCCTCGGCGAGAGCCTGGAAGATGCACAGCTGATCTTGGAGATGCTCGTCCACCACGCCGCCCGTCGATACCATGTCGTATAGCTCCTTGGCGAGCTTTCTCGATATGCCCTCGCTCAGCGAGCTGGCGCTCATTCCGCCTTTGCCCCCAGACTTCTTTGGCATGGCGCCCAGGAAGTCCCTCCCAAATCTCAGGTCGCCAGACCGCGCGACTAGCAAAACGTAGACCCTGGAGTCGGACCCGCTGTCCTCGCTGATCTTGAAGTTGACCTCGACGTCTGGGAAAATCTCCTCCAGGTCGGCCGAAAGCGCTTGCATCATGGAATCCATCATCTGGAACGGCACAATCATCGACACGTCGACCGTTTCCACGTCCACATCCCCCGTTCCGCCGCCGTATACCTCTCCGAGCCCGCCATCATCCAAGAACTTTAGCGTCTCCCCGGGCTTCAGCGGCGTAATCTTGAACGACACGGTGCCCCGCGATGCCTTGCCCATGCTCCACCCCCGCGAATGCAGCTCCCGCTCGACAGAGACGCCGAACGCCGTCTCGAGCGTGGGCAGGAGCACTTGGTCGACGTAGTCGTAGCTGGGCGAGAACGAGACGTTGGTGCCGCCCGATATCTCGAGCGATATCGGCTCGCCCTTGTCGTTGCCCGCAAATAGCAGGAAAGGGAAAATGGCCTGAAAGATGAGCATGGTCGACGCCGCTGGCGAGTCGGCGGCGATCTTGATGGCGCGGTTGTCATCTAGGCTCGAAGGTTTCTTTACGGGGCGGAACTCTAGGGTGTGGCTGCCTACCGAGAGGCCCGAAACGTCGGCCGACGTTGCCTGTGCTAAGTACTCGATTGCTGTGACGTGCTGGGATTTGAGACCTGCTTTTGCTGTTTTTAAAATTTGTGAGTAACATTAAAGAAAGGAATTTTCGTATGTTTTAATGTGATGGGCGGAAGGGGGAGGAAAATTACCTGCGCCTCGGGGTCCTCCTCTATTGCCTCGCACATTGGTAATTCGGATCGGGACGGTGGCCACGGCAGCGAGTGCGCAAGCTATCCTGACGAGCTGACCTCCTCCTTCTCCCGTTCTGCCGTCCAGCTCGACGGGTTTCGTCTTCGTCGTCATCGTCTTTGATGGTTGTGGAATGGTTTTGAGTAATATAGGGTTTATTTTTATTCGCTAGGTAGATAAGTTTCAGATGGTTAAAATTAGATCATCATCCATTTTTATCTCGTTCGGGGATGAAATTTAGTAATTTATGTTTTCGTTTTGTTGTAATGAAGAAGATTTCGGGACAATAGCCCACCAACCCCCCCAAAAAAGTAAGGTTTGTACTTTTTTTTTTTTGTGTAAAGTATAAGTGGAGAGTGGGGGAGGGGGGTTTGGCTTTTTTGTTTGTTTGTGTGCGGGCTTCAAGAGGGAAGGAGAGGGAGAGATAATTGTTTTCTTGAGGGGGGAAGGGGCATTGGGGGGGTACCTTACCTTTTGAGTTCCGGACTTTGAACCGTTGACTTGTTGATGGAATGGAAAGAGAGAAGAAAGGAATTGAAATTGATGGCAATGGAAGGACGACCCGGAGTATTTTTTTGAAAAGAAAAATTCAACGGATTGTTTATCTATAAAATAAGTTTTGGTTCTTTAAAAGCTGGAAAGGAAGCAAGGAAGGAAGGAACGATAGAGGGAGGATGGAGGATAGAATTGCTGTGCTATGATTGGTTGGTTGTATTTTGTTGGTGGGTTTGGTTGCTTGGTTGGTTGCCTTGAGTTAAAAATAATGGCACTCACTTACTTTTTGTTCTCTCTCTCTTTTTTTTCTTAGCCGGGTTGAGTTTGCACTTTTTGGATGAAAAAAGAAAACAAGAGATTGGAAAAAAGTGATTTGTTTTCGGATTTGGTTGTTTGCGGCTTTTTTGTTGTTGTGATTATTTATGATGAAGAAAAGGTGATATATAATTACCAGCTGGAAGGTGAAATTAGGGGAAACTTTTCAAGGTGTATCAAGTTGAAAGTACGGGATAGATTGAAACTATTTATCTATATTCGGTTGGAAACCCTTCGCCGTCTAGAAAAAGGGCGAAGTAGTTCAATGCAACGCGACGCATTGAATTGTTTTGTGTTTGACCAAGCGTATCACCAGGGTAAGTACTGTCTGTACCTTATTACCTGATTTCATGCCCCTTAAGGTCCCATAATGTACTGTACGTATAAATAAGCCCCCTGTCTGCTTGTCCTGTAAATATTTATTTTTTTGAGCGGGCTGAGTCACTCGCCGGGTTCACACCCTGATATCACATTGCACAACTCCACTTCGGCATTTCTTAATTACTTAGCGCTGAATCATTCCCAAATAAATGGCAGGAAGTATTTATATACAGAGAATGCGTACGGCGTGTGCCAGGCTGTGCCATTAAACGGCGGCCTCACTGTGGGGACTTTAGATGTGACAATCACAGCACCACTTACACGGCTGATGAATGAAACCCTTCAGCCCCTTCCACTTTCGGAAATTTGTTGCGACACATTGGCAAAGAGCGAAAAAAAAAATTTCATCTCATCTCAAATATGGCAAGGAAAAAGAAGAAGAAAAAATAAAAAAGAAAGAAGGGAATAATATTATTTTATTTAACCCCCCCCCCCAAAAAAAAAAAAAAGAAAAAAAAGAACAAAAACCAAAACATGCCGTCCAGAAAATTCACTCGCTATATTCTGAGCGGTTACCATTTCTTTTGATTCAACCTTGAAGTTGTACTGTTGTTGACACACCTAAAAAAAAAAATTGAGCTTTTTGTGAGAAAGGTGTAAGTGGAAAGTATTGGGAGGCGTGTGATTTTTTTTGGTTTGCGAGCTTCAAGAAGGGCGGAGGCCGGGGAGGGAGTAAATTACCTTAAATATGCTAAGGTTATATATGTTGATCTGTGCAAAGTTGAGTTCGAACCGCAAGACCTCTTGACGGCCAACTTTGAAGTTTACCAAGCCTAGTCTTTCCGTGCCTCCCATACCCAGAATCCAGCCCGTCGGCGCCGATACCGTGTGGCCTAATAGCACGCCGATCCCTCACGAAAGATGGCGGTTTTGGTAATGAGCGGTTCGTCTGGTTGGAGATGGCATAAGAACTTACACAACTGGCGGCTTGAGTGGGATCTTGAATCTTATAATATCCGCAGGATAAAACTTCCCAGCTATTCCGCGCCATCGGAGCACCGGAACCTATCATCGACACAGTCATGGGGTTCGAACACTGAGAACTCAAAAAGCGGACGAGCGGCAAACTGCATCGGTTATTTACAACCCATCTGGGTTCACAGGATCACCAAGTTGCAACCTCTACTGGGGATTCATGATCCAGCCGTACGTCCAAAACACTAGGCACCGTACGTTCAGTTGCTTGGGTGGTTTATAATAAACTCGTCTTTATTTGTCTCTTGGGTGCTAATATCTGATATTTACGTGACCATCCTGGCGGCGGTCAGCCGACTCAGCGGTGACTGTTCATCATGATCAACCCCTGAGGGATGCCCTCTCGTGGCCGCGGCAGCCCATCATTCCGTTTCCCTTGTCTCCCCGTACGTCAATTAGTATTCTCGCTCACCTGGTACTTCTTCTTATGTGCCAAGGAGGTGACCCGACTCCGAGCCCGCATCCACAGCTGGCGGCATGGACATATAAACAATAAGAGACTCCGTTCCTCGAGATCTGTGAGTCAAAGGGTGAAGGAGGGTATGGGGCAAGACGCATCAATAACATGCGGAGCTTGAAGACCATAGGACGTTCGAGCCGGGCATTGGGTTTATATATTCCACTCTCTTTCCCGGATAACTCTGCAGGGTAAAGATAACCACCTTTCAGGTGAATTCCTTTTCTCTTCTCTTCTTTCTTTCTTTATTTTTATTTTTTTTTAAACTCATAACATATTTTCTTCAATTTAATTACGCGGGCTTAATGGAATGACTCTGTTCCCGGATCATCAAGCGACGATGAGTCGGTTTGTCGCCCGCTTACGCAAGAAAATTCGATCATGTATGTACATTGTATAGATTTGCGTTTGAATCTCGATTTCTTCAGCAGACCAACTTATTAATTAACATTCATGTATCTTGAGCTTGTAACAATGACGACGCTCTAAAAAGGTCGCGCTAATGGTACGTCACGCTGCGCTTTGATAGGAAAAGAGAGAGATGGGAGTGCAGACGATTTGGGAAGGGCAGAGGATTATATAGAGACCCGAGCTGGGATTCTGGAGAGGAAATATCTCTACAGAGTGATTACAGGTCAGGAAAGAAGAGAATAATATTCTTATCGTTGGAGTTAACATGACAGGACCTTACCGTTATTGTCTCTGTCCGACTCATAAGCGGGGGGCCGACGGTAGGTAGACGACTACGACGACGAGGGGAACTCTGCACGACGACCTGGAGTATGGGCCACGTATTGCGACTGACCGTCAACTGTTCTAGGCCATCAGAGATGGGTCCACACGACCGACGCCTTACACCACCAACCCCATCCATAATCTATAGGCAATCCCCGTACGTGCACCCAAGATACGCATACCATTGCGCCTGGTAATTGATATCACGATAACAAATTTTGGCCTCACCTCATCAGTGTTGATAAGAAAACGACTTATTGGTTGATTTTCAGCTAGTTACCCAAAATATATAAAAAAATAAAAAAAACACCCCAATCGTCAATCCAAGCAATATTTCCAAGACAACGGCCCACAGCAAATTGCCGTCACGGGGAGCTGAGAGCTCCGTCATTTGAAGAGCATGCCAAAAGCGTTTGAATCCATTTGGCCTTGAAATGCGCGGCTACTCTTGGTGGTCGTTAGGCTGCCGAATGACTGGTCCACGCCGGGGTGTGCCGTACCGACTATCCCTTGCATAGCAGTCGAGTTGTCGTCCGTCTTCATGTCGCCAAACTTTTGTTCGGTCCGCCACGCGCGGGTTGCCGACAGGGTCTTTTGGCAGACTTGCTGAAGGCTAGCCGTCAACTGCGCGGTAAAGTCTTCTTCAGCGGCTTGCGGTTCTGCTGCTCCTCTTGCGGATAACTGCGTACCCAGGTTGGCTAGAGCCCGCTCCTGTGCGTCGAATTGGGTCCGGAGCTGGTCGATATTCCCAGAGGCGCGCCTGGTCACGATCCTGCGTTCCAATGTCAGTGGGACTCGTCAAAAAGAAAAGCGTCGTGGGTGGGTCTGTTTACAGTGTGACCGAAGACAGAACCATGGTTATCGTCCTCTGACAGTCGGCCAAATCCTTATTCAGCTTACTCATCCGCGGCTCCTGCAAGTATACAGCGACTCTGTCGCGCTTGCTAAAATGCGAATCCGTCGAGTGTTTAGTGAACTTTGTCACGGTGGCTGCAATTGCCTGACATGTAGAGTTTGTCGATTCCAATGCTTTACTAAGCTCTGTCTCCTCGAGGACGGAACCGAGTGCGACGGGTTCAGACTCGGAGCTCGTCTCGAGCGTCCGCGTCAGAGCACCCAACGTGTTCTGGGTCTGGGAGAGAAGGCTCTTGGTCTGCGAAACCGAGTTTGGCGCATCGGCGAGTCCATCGACAAGGCCATAGAGAACCTTGGAGCTCTTCAGCGCAACAGTCGCAAGCGCTAGCACATTAGCAGTAATGCTGAGAGGATCCATGGGTAGTCCCTGAAGCTGAATGTCGGACGAAAGTTTGTTTGATACTCGCTGGTGGGTATTACTGACTCGTTCGCCCCAACTATGGCATGACTCCGCAGGGTTGGGTGCCTTAAGGCTTAGACGCCGGCGAGGTTTGATTCGCAACTCTGTAGTACTTAGTTTTACTAGCGAATCACACACAAATGGATGTAACACCGGATTTAGTGCAAAACAACACCCAAGATCCAATCATAATACGGGTACCAAATAAAAAGATATTGCTATAACCCATACCGACCCTCATCTTGTCTACCTTTTCTGTCCGCCAAAGAATTTTACCACAACCTCCGAAAAAAAAAATTACTGTAGTTTAAATCATTTGATCGCCCTAGATTTCGGCTTTTAGAAAGAGCTGTTCTTTTATTTATTGTAGTAAATGTTTGCAATGTTGGTGCTGTTTGGAAATTAAACATACCGGCCCATGGGTACCTAGGTACCTAGGTGCCTATGCAGGTAAGTCTAAAAGGTATTCAAGAAAAGAGGGGGCACCTCATCAGTTAGCTAGTAGTTGGGGTGCCTGGCAGGTACCTGAAGTCTCGTTGCAAATCAACATTTTTTTGACGAATCAACGTCCCTACCGAAGCGCGGGACACTAGGTCCCGCCGCCTTAACCGCGCGATCTCCTCAGCCGGCTTATACGACCGGTCAGGTATCGTCGCCTGGCATTCCCTTCCGTTCCTGCAAACCTTACTTCGTCTTTCCTGCAAACATTACCTCGTCTTTCCAAGCGATTATAGATCCGACGGCCAGCGCGATTTAGGCACAAAACTACTTTGAATTGCGCGTCCATGGTTGATCCGTCAACCAGCACCAGCGCCATGGTGCGGGCGGAGCAACATGTGGAGCAGCACTTCGGTGGCGGAAAAGCTTCCAATGGCGGCTTCCTGTTCCAGGGTTACGTCAACGGACCTGTCAATATCCATCGTAAGCCGACACCTATCTACCATACGCTAAGGACAGGCGGCACCTAACAATAAGATAGACACGCCACGGGTAAAAGAGCACGTTCCTCAGCGGATTATCCCGCTTCAGCGCAATGAGGACGTGGTGGACCGCGGCGTCTTCGCCGAGCTCGACCAGCTTCTACCCGTCTCGCCCGACTACCAGACCGCGGCGCTCTGGGGCCTCAGCGGCTCCGGGTAGGTCTGCCGCCCAGGCTTGATTGACTCCATTTACTGACATGACCGAATAAGCAAAACACAAGTCGCGCTCGAGTATGCCTACCGCCGGGGCCGCAACCCGGCCTGCTCGGTGTTCTGGGTCCATGCCGACAACGAGACAAGATTTACGCATGACTATGAGATAATTGCGAAGAGACTAGGCTTGGCGGGTGATCTGGATGGACCGGAGCTCTTGACGGCCGTGCGTGAGTGGATCGAGGCGGATCCTTGCTGGCTGCTCGTTCTCGACAACGCAGATAACCTCGCAGCGTTTGGGGTTGGCCAGACACGATCAGGCAGGGGTCAGGCTCAGGGCGCAGAAGAGAAGCACAGCCTGTACGACTTTGTGCCACGGGGCCCCGGAGGGACGGTGCTGTGGACGAGTTGTGATAAGCGTATTGGCGGTACCCTTGTCGGTGCCCGACGAGCGATCGAAGTCGCCAGCATGACGGAGGAAGAGGCGAGGATACTGTTCGAGAGGGTCCTGTGCCGAGAGATCGCCGAGGAGGAGTCGCAGAGCGCCATGACGCTGCTTGCCGAACTCGGGCGGCTCCCACTCGCGGTATCACAGGCGGCAGCATATATACGAAGGACAACAATTCCGATCAGCAGGTATCTATCGATGCTAAAAGGACGTATGAAGAGATGGGAACTACTCAGTGAGACCGAGTTCGACCGACACCGCAGAGCTTCTGTATCGAACAGCTTTTTGCAGACGTGGGACATCTCGATTGCGCATATCCGACAGGAGAATCAGATGGCCTACGATATCCTCCATTCGCTTGCATATGTGGATAACCAAAACATTCCGTTCGATCTGGCTGTAAAGATAGCCGAGATTATGGGAAGACCAACGGGGAATGAGGAGGCTGGGAGCGCAAAGTCTGTGGATGGTAGAAAGCAGGACGAGAACCAGGACGATAAAGACAAGGTCTTGGCAGCAGTTGTGCTGCTGCAGGACTTTTCGATCCTGGGTCTGCGTACGTCTGGCGAGCAATACCAGCTCTACGAGATGCACAAGTTGGTACAAGAGGCTACGCAGTATAGCTTGAGCCAAGAGAATCGGCGGGCGGACGAATCGCGTTTTTCCGGGGTAGCTCTTCGTGCTGCCACATCTCTATTTCCGGAGAGTCTCCGGGAAACTTGGGAAGAGTGCGAGAGATATCTTGGGCATGCGCAGCGTGCGGCTGGATGGGCTGGGTTATGTGACGGCGAGGTAGAGGCAGCAACGCTTTTAATCGAAGTGTCGGGCTACCTACATGACCGTGGGAGATGGAGAGAGCAGGAGCTTGTGAATATAAAAGCCTATGAGTATCGGAGGAAATCCCTGGGCGAAAAGCATCCCGATACAAGCACGAGCAAAATGGAACTCGCCATAACCTACAATCGACAAGGGAGGTATCATGAGGCGGAGAAAATTTTACTCGATGTGCTAGCACTACCGCACAACGACATCTTCGGCGAGGAGGACCCCCACAAAACCTTGAGTGTAGAATTACTGGCCAAGACATACTTCAACCTGGGACGGTATGAGGAAGCGGAAAAATTTTCACTTGAAGCGCTAGGACTACGGCGTAAGTTCTTGGGCGAAACAAATCCCCTCACAATCTCGAGCAGAAGGTCACTAGCCACGCTATATATCAAGCAGGGATGGTATAAAAAAGCAGAGGAGATGTTATCAGAAGTGTTGGAACTACAGCTCGATATCCTCGGTGAGGAGCATCTTAATACAATCTCGAGCATGGAGTCACTGGCTATGACATACCATGAACAAGGAAGGTATAAAGAAGCGGAGAAAATCAAGCTGAAAGTAGTAGCATTACAGAGCAAAACCCTTGGCGAGGAGCACCCTTATACCATTTCGAGCATGGGGGCACTGGCTTCGACATACCATCAACAAGGGAGGTATGAAGAAGCGGAGAAAACAAATCTAAAAGTGCTAGCACTACAGCGCAATATCCTCGGCGAAAATCACCCCAATACAATCTCAACCATAGCGTCATTAGCTTCGACATACGTTAACCAGGGGAGGTATGAGGAGGCGGAAAAGAGTTATATGCAAGTCCTGGCACTACGGCGCAATATTCTCGGCAAACAGCATCCTTCAACGATCTCAATCATGGCGACACTAGCTATGACATACTGTCACCAGAAGAGGTTTAAAGAGGCAGAGGAGACTTTACAAGAAGTACTGCCACTACAGTATAATATCCTCGGCGAGAAGCATCCCGAAACACTCCAGAGCTTAGCGGTACTAGCCACAATATCCTGTGAGCTGCAGAGGGATCAGGCGGAACAAATTTCATTACAAGTGCTGGCACTACGGCGCGAGGTCCTGGGCGAGAAGCATCCCAGCACGATCGCGAGTATGGCGTTACTAGCGATAATATACCATAACCTGGAGAGGTATAAAGAGGCGGAGGAAATTCACGTGGAAGAACTGGCACTACGGCGCGAGGTTCTCGGCGAAAAGCATCCCTTTACTCTCCGGACCACACATAACCTCGCCATTACCTGGGATTGCCTAGAGCGACGCCCCGAAGCAGTGAAACTGATGCAGGAGTGTTTCCAGTTGCAGTGTGAGGTGTTAGGCCAAACTCACCCCTCGACACAGGAATCTCTGAGCGTCTTGAACTCATGGGGGGCGGACGGGGAAGGGAGCTCTCGTATGGGTCAGGTGTTTGGGCGCATAGCTTTCCATTTCAAAAACAGGATTTTACCTAAAGACCGCAAGAGAGCATTAACAGGGGGCTAGGTATTTTCAAGAGGACTGTGTGCCTAATGAGGCCTGGGGTATGGAGATAAGGGCCCAATCGATGTTCGAGGTTGGTGGGAAATAAACCAAAGGATCGGTGAATCAATTGATTGCCGATCAAGTGGTCACAGGCCCCAACGGTCCCGTGCACCCTCGATTTCTCCATGAGCAACTCCATCATATCTTCCTACTTCTTCTGAAATTTTTCTTAGAGTAGGTTGAGAAGGCGTCGATAGAAAGATTAGGAAGTCGAGAGAGAAGAGAGAGTGGCCATGAAAACCTTGAAGAGGAAATATGTTGGTAAGAAGGGGTCAAGCGATTTTTTGTAAAAAAAAATTAGGAAGAAAAAAGAAAAATAAGGGTTTAGTCAGTTGCGGTATTGCTTAGACTAGTTGCTTATTAGACCGTCAAGCCGTTGTCGGTTTGATGCCGTGCTGCTGTGCAAGGTTTGTTTCCAATCCTCGCTGTTTCGGCACATGGACAGGAAAGTATCTCCTGCTCGAGTAACATTCAGCTACCTCTCTGCTTAGAAGCAGGTACCACCTAGGAGAATTTACGTAGCGCTACATTATCCCCCCCCCCCCCCAAGAAAAAAAAAGAAAGAAGATGAAAGAAAAAAAAGGTGAAAAGAAAAACTCCAAAAAATACAATCCTAATATTCCTTCTCTATATGAACGGGGGTATCATTTCTTTCTATTCGACCTTGAAGTCGTCTTGTTTTTGACAGACACAAAAAAAAAAAAAAAAAAAAAAAAAAATCCGAGAGGAAGCCCTACATTTATCTTTCCTCCTGGTCTTTTTTTTTTTTTAGCCTTTGCCTGTAATATGATTGCATCTTTGAAAAAAAAAAAAAAAGAAAGGAAAAAAAAAATCGATGATTCATCAGAAAGCTTAACAAACCATGATGCAAGTGTGCCAATCCTACACTGCAAAGAAAAGCCTATCCAAAAAAAAAAAATAAAAAAAATTACAAGACGACAAGCAAACCGCAACTTCAACACAACACGGCTCACACTTACACAATGCGCCCTGTAATATATTCCTCGAGGTTCAAAATGCGTGGTGTTTCCTCTTCTCGTGGAATTCTTTTGCTCTGATTAGTAGAATGAGCCGTTGGTGCGTGAAGTCAACTTGTTGTTGTTAAAGTCATTGGCGGTAGTGTGGTGGTATCTCCCTCTGTTTGGTTGCTTATAAAGACGATACCCATCGTGAGCTCGTCGAGGCCCCGCCGACTCCGGTCTCAACCACGTTGCGACCCCCTTAAAATGTTCGCTCTGCTTTGGACGAATTGAAGGCTTCGGGTGTCCGTGTCGCGTGAGTGGAGCAAATGCAGTGGCTTCCTATGGAGAGAAAAAAAAACATTTAGTCGGCGCATTCCAGCTCTAGAGAAAAAAAAAAAAAAGAAACCAAAAGCTTAAGAACATACCAGTGACTCCGGGGTTTGAACAACGAGGAATTTGAATGGCCGATTATTGATATTATTCATAGATGATGCCTGATCCATCCCGACGGGGGTTGCTGTCATCCCCAACATGGCCTGCGTCCCAAAGGTCTGGGTTTGCTCGGGTAAATATGGGGCGCCAACCATGTTCGGTTCAACTGCACCCCAGGGGTCCAGCAGGGTTGCAGCGGGGAGCGGAGACTGGTTTGTGTACCCGTCATCATGGAAGCCACAAGTTGTGAAACCCGAAGGATCTGGGGAGCTCAGCATTGGTGGCTGGTCCGGGCCGTTGCCGAAAGATGCGTTCATGAGAGTATCGTGGTAATAAGCGAAAGTCGAGAGAGGGGCATGCTGGTAAACATGGTTGTCCATTTGCGTGCCTCAAAACATATCGGTGAAGTAGTCGTCATCGCCCCTCGTCAGCGTCGGGTCTGCCAGCAAGGACGCCTGGGTGACCTCTCCCATGAATTGGGGATAGTCGGACGCGGTGTAGGCGGGATCTATCTCAGGATCCATAATTAACATCAGATATAGACTCAAATGCTGAATGCGACTAGTAATGTGTTGTCAATCAACGAACCTGACGAGGGAAACTCCATCGAGAAGCCAATGCAACGAGGTGATTAGGATGAGGGTGTAACGTAGAGGTAATATGATGAAATGATGATGATAATGATGGTAAAAGCACCTTGACTAAAAGAGAATTAATCAGCTGAGCCCATGCTTCTTTATAGTCGAAAAGACCATGCATGGAGTAATTAGCTGTATGAACGGGGCTGCCGAAGGGATATTTCATCGGTCTCGAACATCCAGTTTCGCTCCAGTATCTCAGTGTTGGTGACAGCTAAGATGGAAACACCCCCACTCTTGTCTGTAACCAGCTATGTCCCCGAGAGGCTTCCAGGTTGTTTTCAAAAAATGCACGACGAATGTGAGAACTGACAGCTCATCTAGCTGTCATCCATTCGAGATGTTTGCGGATGCGGCCTCTGCCAAAACCCTGACCATCTTTTGTCGATCTTTCCTCGGGTTGCGTACTCCCTCTGCCGGAGCTTGGTGATATAAGTCGTAGTGGGGGCGGGGGCAGGATAGTGAATTCTCTTGCGGCGTAAAATGTTGGATCAATTGGCCGTGTCAGGTTCCAGATCCGGGGCACCGTCTCCCGGCCCCCGCCCTCCCCCCTGCTCCGGGTCGGTTACCCTACGCCACCTTGACATTACTGTGTACACTAGTAATGTAGTATACAGGAGCGCTAAATGGTGATCCACAGCGGGCTGCTCCCTTGAGCTAAAATGGGGTCTTGGGAACCACCCCGGCCCCTCCCAACCCCCCTGCCTCATGCGAACCAGGAAAACCCGGCCAGTCGAGCCTGGCACCCTGACCTCAAGTCTCGTCGAGTGCTTTGATCTGGCATATCCCAAAGTGAGGTGAACGAACCAAGCAGAGAAATACGGTGAGATTTCAAGGCTGTTTTGAGTTGTTTTATATTATATGCTTTCCCCTCCCCCCCAAAAAAAAAAATTCGTGGGGAAAAAAAAGTCGTGCAGGCAAACTTCTGTCTCACAAAAGACAGCATGTCGTATCGCCCCGTGGTTGCATTTCCAGCTGGCTGGTTGGCGTGATTAGGGACAAGGGTCAAAAACTGATAGACCCTGATAGCTTCATGTAGGTATTCATGCCCGTTTGATATATTTTCTTGTGCAGAAGGTGGAGGAAACGATAGGCTGTCATGGATGATGCGTATCTGGATGCACATCCGTTACCTAGGTACCTAAAAGGTATGTGAACAGAACACACGGGGCCCGGAACAAGTCTCCGATTCCCCGATCCGTACTCAAACCCCCCAGCTTGGAAATCACGACCGCCGGGGCTGGATCAAGGTCTCAGGCCCCAATCTGGCGTGCATGTATCTCGCAGACTCAATCTCACATGTACTTTCTCTCTGATTTGGTTACGTAAAGCACAATTGTCATCAACAGAAACAGACCTTGCAGCCCTTATTCCCGCTCTGTAACCACCAACTCCTCCATTGTCTCTTCAACCTCGCTGGGGTAGGAAGTAGGGGACAGATGGCGGTCCCCGTCGCGAAGGTTTGCCGACGGCGACAAACTGTAGGTCACCGCTAGCTCGGTAACAAATGCCACTATGGCGGCTTGTTGGTCGACAACCGTAGCGCTTCGGGCCTGCAGGCGAGGGCAATGTATCTGCTGCTGATGGAGGACAAAGGCGGCGGTGGCCTGGTTAACGCGGACCCGCCACGGCGCATCTACGTCTTCATTCGGACAAGCCACTTGAGCTCGAGACGTAGTCGGCTGGCTGGGCAAAGATCAGTAAGCATTTCCTAAAAGTTACAGAACCAGTAGCTGATGATTCCATACCATGAGGACATAGAATCCACGTACGACAATCCCATTGACTGGGTTTCGGCCTGTGTGTTGGTCTGAGCACCAAGGCTATATCCGATGTCTTCGTCGAGACCTATAAAGTCGATTGTTTGTTCATCCTGGACGCTGCCGCGGTTTCTGAGATCCTCAACGCCGGAGCTACCCAGAGCACCGGCCAAGTTTGCGGCTTCAGTCGCCAGCTGAGGCCAACCTTCATCCCCCTTTAGGCCCAACTGAGTATGGTCCAACATGGTGTTAGTCTTTGGCCTTGTAGCCGATGGGCAACGCCAGAACTCCAAAAAAATCAATGCCGAAATTTACTGAATGCTGTCGGTTGGATTATCAACAATTTGTTGGTAACCTTGGGCATTTAAAAACCCGGGGGACTTCGAAATGAACTAGGGGTGCGCAATGAATCATTTTTGAACAGAATCAGAGGGTAAGTCTCAAATCATAATTCTCTTTCTTCTGGCACCTGCGGTCAACACTTGAAAAGCAAGGCTTCCTAAGGAAGGGAAAGGGAGGGGGATGATAGTTAGGTTTCCCAGAACTGACAAATAAACATCAACCTGACCAAACCCAAGACAGATGTGATACTCCGCTTACGGCGTAGGTAAGCTTGTTGATGACCAAGTTACTTTGCTTTTATCGATTCCATGTTGTGATACTGTTGGGGAAGCAATCCAAGCCCCAGAGGGCCGAGCCATGTCTCCGGCCTCGCGTCACGAATCGATGTTCTGGATTGCCTTGGGTCGTATTCTCGGTGGCTCCAAGTCTTGCAATCGACACCGCTTTATGTTTGCTACAAAACTCGGCTTTCCGTAAACAAGTTATGTCGACAAAGCACAATAAGCGGTCTGGGGAACATTTAGTATTGATAGGCGCATTGTCAGTCGGCCTTGAACCAATCCAGTTAGGGAATGGGGGGTTGGAGGGCTGTAACAATCATGTTTCTTGTTTCGTACGACCTCCTCTTTGAGGTAAGTTATTGCTGAGACTCAAGTAGTATCCTGGATTCAATGTTGATTATTTGCACATGTAAGAACCTGATCAAGGGGGAAATGTTGAATGGGGCTGGACTGGCAAGATGACGCTGATAATAACTGAGTACCGCCAATATTGTTTTTAAAACACTTTTAAATATGTTTTTTAGAAGGAGCCGGGGGGGGGGGGCAGCGGCACAGTTTGCGATATCCACATGTATTACCGTTGGAGGTTGTACGCCCTCCCCTCATCAGTGCGGCTTTTTCAGGACCGCAGAAGCTGCACGCGATGTGAAGCAAGCAAGACCCCACAAAGGCTGTGGCATGTGTTGGTGGCCAAATTGGGTATAGTACCAACAGCAGCGAATAAGTGGATGGCCACATCAACGGTTTTTCTGTCCTGAGTTCTTTTGAGTCTGGCTGCCTTGAGCTAGACAGAATCTTCATGCGGCATAAATCAATCCGGGTTTAGTGGTCTTATCTTCACCGACTAATTCACCCTGAAGAGTGGGAGAATACCTTGAAAACGTTGCATGCAACGGCAATCATCATGATAACCGTGACGGGCTGGCAGTTGATGTGACTGCAGAAATGGTTGATAGTCGTGACCAGTTACCTCAGGGCGACGTAGGTAAGCAGTTCACGACCGAGGAATCGATTTACTAGGACAACCCCCCGCGAGATGTGCGTTTCAACTTGGGACAAGATTTTTATGATCCTCTTAATCCCGTTGACCGCCACGAACTTGCTGTTGTCACCCTTTATTCAGTCAAGTTTGACGATTTACCCTTTTTGCTCATAAGAAATGCCTTTTCCCGACATATCACGGCGTGCTTACTCTAAGAGGGAAAAAAAAAAAAAAAAAAAATCTTTTTATTTGTTTCAAGTTATAATCTTCAATAACGATGAATAAGAGCAAAAGAAAATTAAAAAAAATTTACCTAAATAAAAACCTTTGTAAAAAAAAAGACAAGAAGAGACCAAAAATAAATAAGTATTTCGACAAGGGCCGAAATAACCTGCAAGAAGAAGCCAAAAGCAACCAAGGTCATCAAGAAAAGCTGCAATACCGCCAACACAACCAGCAGTAGTATGTAGAAACAGCAACGACATAACTCCATTGCAATAAAGAAATCCTCCTTACCTTCTCTACATTACCGCTCCCTAAAAAAAAAAAAAAAGAAAAAAATCTAATATCCCTTAAAACCACACTTCCCTCTTTGCTTGCTGATGATGCCGCTGCTTGTGACTACTCCTCGCAGCTATCAAAGAGGAATAAGGATGATAGTAGCAGCAACCGCCGACCTCACCGTTCTGCCACCGGGACCTCTTTGTCCTCTCGGTTTTGCCCATCCCGCCTCCACCTCCGCTTCCGCCGGTGGCGGTGGCGGTGCCAAACTCGGGTACGGTACGCGGAATAGTATTTTTTGTTAAGATCGGGTCGACGCTATTGATGTTATCGTTGTTGTTGTTGTTGGGAACAATCTCGGTATTAACAGAAGGATAGAGTGCGCGCCGCAGTCGCTGCATCGATCGCAGCGGTGGAAGAGGTGTGATGAATCTTTGGGTGGGAGTAGGTTTGCGAGTGATGAGATATTAAAAAAAAAAAAAAAAAAAAAACTTACTAAACTTGATCTTTGGGCTGCGTAGAAGGAGACGTGGACAGGGACGTGGACTGGGAAGATGACAATAAAGATTCGATCTGGTAGTTTCTCCCAGTAGTACCAGTAGTTCCAGTAGCAAAAGGGGACGACGAGTTCTCGTCCAGGAAAGCGAAGCTGCTGACTGGCGGCGAGTCGCCGAGCGATGCGACGGCGATTGCGTTGCGTCCCGAAAAGCGTTCCGTCGGATGAATATCCCGCTGCGCGGGTTCGGCAGAAAAGTTGTAGACTGGTTCCTCGGGTGAGGAGGAAGAGGAGGATCCTTCAGTTGAGAGGCTGAGGGTGGATAAGTAGAAGACGAGATGAGAGTTAGAGGGCTGTTGATTCGGCTGGTTCGGGTTATTCATCGTTGCTGGCATGGTGAAGTTGCAAACTGATCATGCTTGTTTCAACGAGAACTTTTTTTAATCTTCTCTTGAGAAAACAGAAAATCTAAAACTTTCAGGAAGCAGAGTGTGTTATATGTATATTTTCCTCTTCACATACTCTGACGAAAGATTATTCTACACCACGGTTCATTTCTACTCCTCCTCGGATGGAGATGGGCTGTTACGGGCCCGTGGTGATGTGGTAAACGGACTGCCGCATAACGGAGCGGTCCACCACGGTAAGAGCCCCTCCAGCTCTTCATTGTTTGTTATAATCTTCTCGTCTTCTCCCTGTTGTGGTATGGTGCCGGGTAGTGGCATGTGCACACAAGGTCTTCCCCGAGTCTGAGAAGAAGCCTGAAGATACCGGTTGGCTTTCGGGGAATCACGTGCCTGAAGATGAAAGGAGAAAAAAAACCCCTACCCAGAATGCTGTAATTGTTTTCCAGAAGCTTGTTCTGAAGAAAGAGTGTCCAACCTCATTTTTCTGAGTGACGTGGTCTGTGCGCTCCCCAGGAAAAAGGGGTAAAGGGGGGACGAGGTGGTGGGTCCGCAGTTGCAGTGGTTGTCACGACAGCGGCGTCTTGCATGGATGACAGCAGCTTGCACTGCATGGTAACATCAATGATACTTTCTCCAAGTAGAATATGTACATGTATATACATACCTACCTCTTCCTCATGCCCTCGCTCTGAAGCGGTGAATGTATGTACATACCTAATGAGGTAAAGTGAGCGCGTCCACCCGAGCGCATCCGGTCCCTCGGGATCTCGATTGGACGGCAAGCTGACTGGCTGAATCTCTAGACTTGATAGAGGGAACGTGTAGCAATGTCCACAAAGAGACCTTGGTTGGGCTACGACGCGCGCAACCTCGTCTCTGTCGGGCTGCAGCAGAACTCGCCCCCAAGAGAATGAGCAAAGAAACTTAGTTCTTGTCTCAGGAACAACCAAAAGTCCGCCAATTCTCGGCATCAGTATGGAAAAGCGATTTAGCTTCCGTCATGAAGACGTCTGGTATTCTCAACCGCCATCCGCTCTCCTCTTAGGGCCATCGGAGAGGCAGTTGATTGCTTGGTCGCTCTCCCCACCGCTAACTGGGAAATGTTGCTGCCTATTGGCGGAAGCAGGCTGCCTCGCAGCATTTAGATTATATATTTTTTTCCATTCGGCACAGCCCAGTCTGGAGATAGTCCCGGGACATCTGTTGGGGTAATTAATCTACGGACTTGTACTTCGTACCCAGGTCTGCAATAATTTAGAAATGAATAGTCTGGGGAACGGGAGGGTGACCGGTGGGGCCGATACATTACCGTATGTGAATGCCCTCCGTCTCTTCCAGAGCCCAATCTGTGTGTAGCCAACCATCAGAACTGTTAGTACCTAGTCCCCGCAACGGCAGCCATTTTGTGTGGCAGGTTTTTGAAGCTGAAAACTCCAAAGGTTCCCTGAAACTCGTCTGCAGACGGCAGCCTGATCGAGTGGGGCGCATGAGTTACGGCATCGTTCGAAAGCCTAGATGGTTGCAGTCCGAGGAAAGGAGACAGACGTTGCCCGGTAATCATTGGCAGGTATGGTTTGCGCAGGCAAGAAAAAACGAAACGCGACCAAGAGGAATAGCGGTGAGGATTCGAGGTACTTGTACCTCTCAAAATATGAAATTGGCTGAAGGGTTTGCTGTAATATAGTGAATCCGGAACCTTTGTCCAAGGAGAGCCGTGAGCGCGGGGGTTTTGAAGCGGTTGAGTGTATACTAACCTGGTGGGTGGGAATCATTTTATTCTCTTCATTTGATTCGACCTCATTTCTCGGAGAAGAACTTCCCCTTGCATTCTTTTCTTTTCTTTTGCTTAGGAGTTTGTCTTAGCTGATCTCAGCCTTAAACTGTTATGGCATAACAGCTCTCTTATTAGCGGCAAGACGGCGGCGGCGGTGGTAGTGGCGGTTGGTGTGGTGTGCGCTATCCGCCAGCCTCTTCCGTCCGTGGATTCCAATGGGCAACTGTGATTGTCGGAAAGAGTCCCGTTCACTCAAACACGAGAAACAAGAAATAAAAGAGATCTAATAAATAGAGAAAATATAATAAACATAATAAATCAATAATGAAAAGGCATTGCTACGGTAGATAGCGATGCGATGCAGAGAATCTGTGTATCTAATTACACCTTTTTTTTTTTTTTTTTTTTTTTTTTTTTTTTTTTTTTTTTTTTTTTTTTTTTTGAGGATTCCACAAAAAATTGGTTGTTTTTTAGTGATTT
>MU865075.1:0-19404 GCA_033576145.1 Cladorrhinum samala | reverse complement strand
TTTTGGGCACCCCCCCCAAACACCGTTCGTGCCCCCCCGTTTGGGGGGGGCGCCTTGGGGGCGGGCCCCCGGGGGGGGCGGGTTTGGCCAAAAAAAACCTTTTTTTTTTTTTTTTTTTTTTTTTTTTTTTTTTTTTTTTTTTTTTGCTTCGAACCTCTACCCGAAAAAATCTGGGTTCTTATCCGATCATGCAGATCTTCTTCAAGCAATAATATCCCAAGAAGCGAGAGTGAAAAAAAAGGAGGGTGGGGGGGGGGAGGCTACAAAGTTTCATGACGAGATGGGTGGGCAAAAGAGATAGTTAATAGGTTGGTTTCGTGACACAGCCTTCTTTTATGCAGTGGGAGGGTGAAGGAGTAGTGAAATATGGAAGTAAAATGATTGCATCTTGAAGGGAAAAAAAAGGAAAAAAGAAGAAAAAACCCCGATGATTTATCGAAGCCTTCCCAACCACTCATGATGCAGTGTACCAATTTGTATAAAAAAAGAATGAGAGAATAATCTGTAAAACTTTTATCATCCGATTACACCAATAAAGAACCTGATGTTCTTCCCCTCGTTTGTTACGAGAGGGAGGAGTGTGTATATGACATAGATTTTACGAATTTATTTACGCGGGGAAAAAAAAAGGGGGGGGGGGGGTTTACTAATAATCCGAAGGAAAACACACACACATACACCACTGCGTCCAACTTTCGGGAGACCAAGATTCCGGCGGCGCAATTGAACACCCCCCGACAAAAATTGTGTGTTGTTCTTGATGCAAAAGAAACAGGTGTATATGTCAGACGACCAATAGATATCCTTTACCAATGTCGGGACAAAGTGGAATCCTCAAATTAGATGAATGTATGTGTATACATACGTATCATAACATACATGTATGCAATTGGGATGCATTGTTTGCAAGATAAGATAATTTTATTTTAAAATTTCTTTTTGGTCGGGGTGAAGAAACCTAATATACTAAATGTCTCGATACACAACATGCACGCTGGAAAGAGATGTTAAAGGGGAAAAAAAAAATCATGGAGTATGTATTGTATATAATGTACATCGTGTATATGCATGAGCATGCCGAATCGTAACCGAGAAAATGCCCCCTCCCCCAACCGACCCAAAAAAAAAAAAAAAGAGATTTCATTCATTAATTCACTCCCCCATGTCCCCGCTTCCTGCACCTATCCAGTAGGTTTGTTATCTATATAGACATACCCCACACACACGAGATCCCGTCTGCGTCGGTCACTAAACTCAGAACCGACTCTCAGAACAATGCATACTTTCATATACCAGCATGCGATTTAAATCATTATGTCTCCAAAAAACTGACCATCTCCTGTTGTTTCTCTCTCTAGCGACCCGTCCCGTCCTCGCCGGAAGTGGCGGTAGCAGTAGCGGTAGCAGCGGCGGTGTCGGTATCGGGAGGGGAAATAGGAGCAGCAAGGGCAGGGACGACACCTAGAGCCTGCCGTATTTTCCTCTCCGCCGCGCTCTCGTACCTTCGAACGGCGAGGAGGGCGTCGGTCGTGTGTGTCTCCCGCTTTTGGTACTCCTTTTGGACCGTATCGACGTACTGGAGGGTCCAAGACTTTGAAGAAGGGGAGGAGGACATTATTGAAGGCTGAGGGACCTTTCTCGTTGTTGTTATTGATGTTTAGCGGCGTTGTACGGTCTTGTATCAATATCCCAGCCTCCCGGGAGGCACTTGAAGGGGCGATGATATGTGGAGTGAATCCCTGTCAGAAGAAGGTAGGAGGCGTTTGCGTTCTTCCTAGGTTGGGGCGTATGCGAGAACAGGTTTGTTCTGGCCTTTTAAGGAGAGAGGAAAAGAGAGAGAGAGAGAGAGAGAAAGGGGGGAGGGGGGACAGAGAATGATTTGGTAGGTATTGTGGCAGTCCGGATCATGGAACGAATGGCTTGAGCTGTTGAGCTTCAAGAACCTCGCTTTGCTAGGAGGGTGAAGCAACAAACTTATACAGCCAGTAGAGCCCAGTTTCCCTTCAAAAGTCGGGAATCATGCCATACACCCATCCCATCTCCCCCTTATGGTGGATCCACACAACCAAAACCACAAAAGGCTCTCTTAGTGTGAATCGGGGCATTGTATAATCCCAGATGGTTGGTCGAAGAAAGCAGGCAGCACCGTCCACCACCACACCCTGCGGCATACCTTCAACCTCCGCAACAAATCCCATCGAATTATGCTTTTCAGGGAAGGGATCCTAAAATGGAAAGAAGAGAAGAGGCTGCGCTGTGTTTGGGTTGTTCCCCGCCAGAACTGTCACCATACCATCAAGGGCTAGTAAGATTTTGAGTAGGATGATAATGGTACCCCCAATGTGCCCTGTCTGAGCTTCATGTATATTGCAAAACTACTGTCAAGTGTCAGCAGTTGTGCTGTTGTTTGGGGTCTAAAAGATAAACAAGAGATAAACGGCAGGGATTGAGGCGTGTTTCTGCTATGTGCTTAGCTCCTGGCAGATGTCAGCGATCACTCGCTCGATTATGCGTATACCTAGAGGGGCTCAGTGCGACCCTTCCACGTGGGAACGGCTGGGAGGGTTCGTCAATCTGTTATGACAGGGGGGTAGCGGAAGAAAAGCTGCGCGCCGAGGCGTTGCGGAGACCAACTTGTCGATCTAGTTTGAGCTATGGCCAGCCCAGCGCAAAAACAAGGGTGAAAGAGGGGGGGGGGGGAGTGTTTAGAGAGGCTGGGCGATAATGTCGGGAGTGGACGAGGGTTCGGGAGTGCATACCTTAGTCGACATCCCTGACTTGCGATCGAAGACGGTTGCACACATCGCATGAACCGCCGACAGGGATAGAGAACGAGGCTTGATCTTCATGAATTTCTTTTTTTGCGTCCCAAAATATATCAACAGACTTTGTGATTCTGGGCAAGTCTTGTGCTTGGGGACCAGGCATTCCAAAATTCACATCTGCGTAATCTCTCTTTCCGTCAGACCAGAAACAAAATGAAACACATACCGCTGGATTCATCATTACTTCGGGGCAAGGCTGAATTTTCTCTTTTCTTTCTTGAAAATTGCCGACATGTTGATCCGCTCAATGTCAAGACCAGGAGCTGCGCCCTGCAAGTGCAGGTTCGCTGATTTCGAAGGGAATAACATCATCATCTGGTTTCTGAGGTCGGGTCCGGGGTCTTGAGTACGTGATTGGATCGGTACCGTTGGAAAGGGTGTGTGTGAGTGGACAGGCGGCTTTCCTAGCTTGTTCGTGTCGAGAACCCACCTGCATGCCGTGCCGTTGGACACTAACCGAGCGTAAACCCATCCTGGCATTTGTCCCCGGTAACCACGTGGAGATTTGCACAATACCGGTCAACCCCAGATGTGTTTCATCCTCAGCCACAGGCCACTGCAGCGCCAACACAGCTTGACAAGACAGGGGCCAGACCATTCGTTTTTACCTTCTTCTTTTGGTTTGCGTGTCTATGGCAGCCTTGAATGTAGACTTTAACCAAGAAAAAGGAAGCGGTGTATAGAGTAGCATCCCAATGAGCCTCACTTCAGCTGGTGGTACCTGCAGCTTGATTGACGCCCACCACAGGAGAGCGGCAATGACTGGGAGATGAAGAGTTATACAGATCGGAAGGTTCCTGAAGAGTAGCTGAAACCTGCATGTCTTGCCTAACGACTAGATGATGAACAAGAAGGGCAATGATGCACAATGATTGACCAGCCACCAATCATGGTAAGCAGTCTACAATAGCGGAGCATTCGCCGATGATGCGTCCGAGTTGGGCAGCCTCGCTGCTTAACTTGAGATCTCCGGGCCTTTACCTCCTTCCAAATTGATTTTCAGGGAGAAATCAACATGTTGAACGCCTTGATGAATCGAACTGGTGGAGAGAACGTCGACATCTAGAGAAAGCGTTAGCTAATCACCGAACTCTGATAGTAGCTTCCGGCAACAAGGGGGGCCCCAACTAACCATTGCAGATGTAGGATTCGGCATTGTCTTCTGTCAGCCCTCCAGACACCTCGAGCAGGAACTCCCGTTTTCCGTTCCACTTCTCCTTGAGGCTGCGCGATGCAACCTTGACGCCGTCCCCGGTAAAGTTGTCAAGCATGATGACATCGGCGCCCGCGGCGATTGCCTCATCGGCTTCCTCCTCGCTCTGAACCTCAACCTCGACCTTCAAGCTGAACCCGCCCGCCGCTTTGGCAGCCTTGACAGCCTGCGTGATACTACCACGGCTCCAGATGTGGTTGTCCTTGAGCATGGTCATGGTGCTCAGGTCCATGCGATGTGTGTCTGCACCACCTACGAGCATACCGTACTTTTCAACAAGGCGGAATCCGGGTGTCGTCTTGCGGGTGCCAGCCAAAGTGCCCTTGTAACCGGCGCTGCGAAGGTTGAGGAGCAGTCGGCGACTCTTGGTGGCCACGCCAGAGCAACGAGCGAGGATGTTGAGCGCCACACGTTCGCCTTCTAACAAGCCATGGGCAGGCCCGCTAACTGTCGCCAATGCTTTCTTGCCGCCATGGGTTTCGACATGGCAGCCTTCTTTCACATTCCACTCTACGGTGCAACCGCACTGGGCGAAGACCTCGTTGAAAAATGGGACGCCGGCTAGGATTCCAGATGATTTGCCCCAGAGAGTAGCAGTGCGATGCGCAGATCCGACAACGAATCCGCCGACATCAAATGAAGGCGTGTCTTCGGTCAGCCAAGCTGAAATCTGGCTTTTCCACGATGCAGGGAGCAGGTGCTCCAGGTTGCCGTGGTCGAGCGGTAGTTCAATCATTTTTTAAATGGAGTTGTTTTTATGCGTGTGAAATATGCAAAGTCGTCGTCGGCAAAAAGCAGAACAATGATTGTAACAGGAACAAGAAATGTGGGTGGAAGCAATTTTTGAAATGATGAGCCAACTTTCTTACGACTCTGAGGGGTGGTGGATGACTTGATGGAAGGGAAAGAGGGGGCGGCGGTTGAACCGGCGGAATGCGGAAAAAAAATCAGTGAAAGCTCCAACCTGAGTAAGGTCCCCACAATTTGACTTTGACATCAATCATATGATTCTATCGGGGACTGCTCCTTCCTGTCTTTTTTTACATTTTTGATCTCTTGAGCTAGCTGACGGGAGAGGTAAGAAGAGGGCCGAAACGCAGCTTGAGGCAATTCACCCAATCTCTGGCAGCGCGCCTCCCTCAGAAATACATGTTGGCAGGTCATCGCAGGGGTGGGTTGGCCTGAGCCCAAGCTCATTGTTAGCCAAGGCCCGAGTACGCGTATTTTTCAACCGAATTTCATATCCATACAACCTTCTGTTATGCGAGGTTAAATGTAATTTCAATATAAACTACGTTGATGTAACGAAGCCTATTTTAGCAATTTTAGAGCCATCACCAACAAATCATCCTGCCGAATATATCTTGCAATCCCGTATCGGTCAGCCGCAAGCCTGTTTACAATCTTAGTGATGGTCAGTTGAAAACCAGTTTATCTGTTTTCGACCAAGCCAAATATATCTTTTTTTTTTTTTCTTTTTTTTTTTTTGGGGGGGGTATCAACAATCATCTTCAACCTTCTCTCCGAACCCATCGAACCCCCCCCCCCCCCCAAGGAAAATCCCAAAAATCTAAGGCTTGGCTTCAACCACAAAGCACAGGAGGGAGCCACGCCCTCAGTATCTCTCCTATTGCCAACCTTATCACATCTTTTTACTCCACCTAACCCCAAGAATAGACCACAAGAATATGTCGAGAAAACGGTTTCGGAAAAGCCAAGGAGAATCCTCTTCATATCTACCTACCTAGCTGTGCTCTTTGTGGCTTATATACAATCGACACAAATACACCAAAATAAAGCACCTGAGGAGCGCACCCCCCCCCCCCCCCACATCCGCCTCCCGCGGGAAACAAGAGGAAACTTTTTGTCAACGCCTTCGTCCGAGTACCATTGCGAGAAAAATGATAGTAATAATGATGATGAAAATAAAACCAGTATACTTGTTTATTTTTTAAAAAAAAAACCCAAATTCGAAAATCTCCCTAAACCCTGGCTTCCAGAAAAATGTACCACAAGTAATGAGAGAGAAAAAAATAGCTTGAATACCCGATGGTATAAAACAACCAAATAGGAACGAAGGTAGGGAGAGATTGAACGAATGAATCCGCTGATGTGTGGATTACCGCGAGCCTAGAATATCGTACTGATGGTATAATAAAATAAAAGATAAAAAAACTTTTTCAAAGGGAATCTATATAAACGCTTAAGCCATTAAAATGGGGGTTGAGGCCCTGATTTACATGACAGGAATACCCTCATATTCGTTGTAACCCAGAGCAAGGTTCATGTTTTCTATGTTACCTAGGTCAGCGAATTACCTACTTTGATAAATGCGGGAAGAGTGAAACTTACGCAGACATTGGGTGGCAGCACCCTTGAGAAGATTGTCGATAGTAGCACAAACGACAACGCGCTTTCCGGACTTGTCAACTTCGAAGCCGCCAATCTCAACGCCATGCTTGCCGCTGATGTTTTTCACTGTTGGCGCCTCGCCAACAACCTTGACGAGCTTCTCACCGGCGTATCTGTCCTGGTAGATCTGACGGATATCACGCGAGGTCATGGTCTTGTTCAACGGAATCGAAATGGTGTGGTGGATACCACGGAACCAGACGGCGACGTGGGGAACGAAAGCCACCTCGGCACCAAGCTGGGCGCCGACCTCACGCTCGTGAATGTGACCGGTCAAGCTGTAAGGAATAATGTTGTTGGTCAAGTTCTCGACGTCGTTCTTGGGAGAAGGCTTAGTGCCGGCACCCGAGTAACCCGAGACACCAAAGATGTGGGGCATGCCGCCGAGATGAGGCACAAGAGGAGCGATACCGAGCTGCGCGGCAGTGGCGTAGCAGCCGGGGTTAGCGATCTGAGTGGCCTCCGCCAGCTTGCTTCGCTGGACGAGCTCGGGAAGACCATAAGTCCAGGTGTTGTCGAAACGGTAGTCAGCCGACAGGTCCACAATGACACTGCTGTGGTTCGAAGCCTTGCGCCCCTCATAAATGGCCTCAACGAAGGGTTTGCAGACGCCGTTAGGAAGAGCCATGACCCAGCAGTCAATGTCTCCGCGTTTCTCCATATCCCGCACATCATCGGGGCTTAGACTCTCGTAAACAATATCCCGCTTGTGGTAATCCTCCAGTTTCTTGCCAGCCAGCTCGCGAGATGACACATGGCGAAGGTCCATGTTCGGGTGCGAGTCCAGAAGACGGATGAGTTCCTGGCCGGTATAACCACGGGCTCCTATGAGGGCTACCCGGGCGGATTGGAACTTGGTTGCGTTTCTCTTTCCGATGGGAGGGTTAGGGTTGGTCTGGGTCACGTATCCCCTGCCCTTGGTGAGGCCAAAGGCAGGCAGGACAGGCCGGCGAGCCAGCGTGGAATAGCCTCGAGCTTGTTGAGCAACAGGCCGGGTGCCGTTGCTCGCAGCGCGGTGCAGGCGCGACTCAAGGTTGGAATCACCGAGCATGGCTCTACCATTTTGCGTGAAGTCCTTCATCAACTTAACGATCTCGTTCCCGCTCTCGATGCCATACCAGAACATGACGTTGCCGTTGCGGGTAACGCTGCCTTCTGCCTTGTCGAAGAACCAGGCGAGATTTTCGTCATCCTCCTTGACAGTCCACACAAGTTGGGGGTACTCCTTCTTCAATGTGGTGAAGATGTTGTCGGCGATGTTTGTCAACCAACCAGACTTGGTGATGGTCAGAGTTGCGAGGGTAGCTTGACGGCCATCCTTGGCAGGCAGAACGATAGCGAGCGCATTCATTTGTCCGTCATAATAGGCCTTGAAGTCGTTCTCCTGGAGGAATTCGAGGTACTTATCCACAGTGGCAAGCGAATCGGGGCCATCGCGGTCCCGGATAAGGACCGACTTGAGAGCATTGAGGTCCTTGAATTCTGAAAGACTGCTGGCCGAAAGGAGTTTGCTGCCACGACGGATAAGAGTTCCGGCACCAGAATCCGTGAACAGCTCCTTCTGGAGCTCACCGGGGTGGATGATAGCGACGCTGGTAGCGCGGGGCAGCGTATCCAGCAGCTCCTTGATCTCCTTGATCTTCAACCGAGTGCCGTACTTGACCCAGTCCTGTGACATGAGGTGCTCGTACTCTTCGTCAAGGTTGATGGCCGAGATCTTCTGTCCTGCAGCGTCGGACAAGCCACCCTTCTCCGAGAGATAAACGACCTTGAGAGGCTCAAGAGCCCGAGCCAGCTCGGCGGCTGCAACATCAGCATTAACATTAAGAATCTGACCGTCGTCGGTTTCAGCCATCGAGGTAAGAATGGGTAGATAACCGTTGCTGATGGCAGTCTCGATGGCCTGCTTGTTGACACCAGTCACCTTCCCGACGAGACCCCATTTCTCTTTGTTCAGGTAATCGGCCCTGAACATGCCGGTCGTCAACGGCTGGGCATGCACACCTTTTTCCTCGAGCTTGTTGACCAGGTTCATGTTCTCCTTGAGGAAGAGGTCACGGGCCACGCGCAGCGTCTTGGCGTCCGTGATGCGGATTCCCTCCTCGAACTGGGGCTCAACGCCGGCCTGTTCAAGCAGACTGTTAAGCTGGGGGCCAGCGCCGTGGACAATGACGGGGTACAGGCCAACGGTGTAGAGGAAAGCCAAGCTGGAGCACAGCTCGTCGAGGTAGTCGGTCAGGATAGCGCCGCCGACCTTGATGACGGCGAAGCGCTGCGACGAGACGGACGTGAACAGAGAAAGGTACTGCTGGACCTCTCTCTTGGAGCCCACAGACGACAGCGTCTGCACAATCATCCCCCTTGTGCTCAGGTCGGCGCTCGTGGTCTTGGACGGCGTGGACGTAGAAAGAAGCCTCTGGCGTTGGAGGGTGGCACCGGCGATGCGGAGGGCGCGAGTCTTCCCCGGCAGGCGACGAACGCTGCGGCGGGCACCAGCCCTGAGGGCGACAGCAGCGGCGGAAAGCATCTTGGAGTTCAGAAGACACCTGCTTTTGAAGGGGAAGACGTGAAGCGTCAGCGGTCGGTCGCGGAGAGAGGCACACAAACAATGGGATTGAAGATGTTTTGGAGAAAGAAAAAAAAGGAACTAGGGGACTCACAGTTTCAATTGGAGCTCCTTGACCACGAATGGATCTCGATGAGTCAATTGCAAAGACGGCTACCGGGGCATTGACGGGGAAGGACCCAAGACAATGGCGGGCGACGCAGGATGAAGACAGCGGATCCGCTTCCTAAAAGTTCAATGGCACCACTCTGGGGTTTGAGATCTGATAACAGAACCGGCCAGCGCCATGGAGACTTGTGCGGAGGAGGGGCTCCACGAAAAAATTGAGACCGAAACCGCTGTGCGGGGGAACGCCGTTTGGCAGGTAGATGCAACGGGCGACTGTTTCCCGGTAACCTACACAACAGTGTCATGACCACCCGCGACGACGACGTCAGAGGCCTTTTGTAACCAACTTTGAGCGATTGTAACAAGACCTGGGGACACAGGCGCATTGCCAACCCTTCTCCTGTCTATTTTTGTCTTGCATATAGACTCCATCCCTACCCAGAGTTGACCTCCTCAAGTACTCAACTATCTTGTAACCGTGCCAAGCTTGAACCTGGTACAACCTCAGCTGCGCGGTTTCTTAGCCCACAGCAACGCAACCATCCGTTGAAGAAAAAAATTGGGCATCGCATGACCGTGGCAGTGGAAATCTATTTCCCAATTATACATACTACAGATTTCCATATATAAAGCATGCATACCAGTCAAGGTAGAGATAAGGAACGCCCAGCCTCTATGCTCTTCCACACAACCATGCCTGCAACCCATTGTTGTCGCCTCCGATACAGCTCCGGGAATGTCAGTTAGTCAGATCATGTCGAGTCACACGTGGCATTTATGGAAACAAGATTTATAAAAGATCGTCGTCACAAACGTCTCTGATTAACCGTCTGGGGAGGGAGTATACTCCTCTCCTTTCATCATAAGTACAGGTACTGTGAGAAGCCTAAATGGCTCCTTGCTTTGGGGGGGGGGGGGTGTTCCGAAGGCAACGCCCAAAGCGGCCAACTCCTCGTGCGAACGAACCATCCGAGAAAGACCGCGAAACCAAAAGAGTAAAAAATAAAACAGACAAACTCCCGAAATCAATCCCAGACAATCACTGCTCCCCATTCCCAACGAATGCTGACCGTGTTGCGAAACCCAGTTTCGTGTCCGTCCAGATCGCCCCTGAGTCATCAATTGCCGACATTACGCGTGCTCATGTCTTATCAGTTCTTCTTGGTCACCACCACCGTAGGAATGATGATGATGGCCAGAAGGGCGACTATGCCGAGGATGAGCCAGATGCGCATCTTCATGTCCTGTAGTTGTCACGGTTAATATACTCATCATTCTCATTCAACAGGAACTGGACAACTGCAGCTTACCTTCCACCACATCTTCTTGCGGACTTGGTTGGCACCGCGACGGAAATCTTGGGCCGAGTTGGCCAAATCGTCTGTCTTGTCTCGCAATCTGTCGAGGTGCTCACCGCGCTGGGAAGCCTTGGTCATGTTCTGGCGCATCACATCGACAGTCTCGTCAATTTGCTATTTTACAAACAAGTCAGTAACTGGTTGTATCAGTTTCGAATCCCTTTCAAAACAACTGGTCCACGAGCATTATCAATTCGCAGAAAAGTCTGATTTTCAGTAGCGTTGAGCAACATTCTCTAGGCCTCAGGTTGGAGTGAGGAGGGTCGTTATGATTTTTTTTTTCGTTTGTAATATTATCGTCGAACTCAACTCCCCTGTGGATTCTAACTATGCAAGGCGTTATTTGCAAGAAACAAAGTCCACTATTATCGGAGGAGTCGTTGTCGTCGTCGTCGTCGTCGTCAGCAAGCAGGAGTCAACGTTGGTTGTCGAGTTGGCGCAGAAGCTATGAATCCCCAAGTTCGAATTGCCCAACCACCTATTTCCGGTTCTTTCCCCTTATTTTCGAGTAGACACCCGCGAGCTCAAAATCAAAGGAAAAAAAAAACCTACCTGTTTGAGCGCCTGTGTTCTAGCATCACCAGCACCTTGCGGCGCACCGCCCTGGCCGCCGGCGGGGATGTAAGGGTCGTACGGCTCGGAAGACATCTTGACGTCGGATGACGGGTGTCGCTGATTGCTGATGTTCGAAAAGGCGGTCCGAAGCTGCTATAGAGTTGCGGGTATGCGGTCTTGCTCGAAATATCGGGATGCGCGGGTGGAAATCGATGAATGTTTTTTTTTTTTGGTTGGTGGTTGGGAGGGAGATAGGAATTTGGAAGGGGCGAGATCAGCTGGTTGAAAGAGGTTTGTGCTTTTGGGCGGGTGCTTGCGACTTGCGGGAAACAGGCGAAACGAGGCCTGGGAACATGGCTGCGCCGCTAAAAATACCGGGGCCGCCCACATACTTTTGCTCGAGACCGCTAACAGATTACAACATAGATGGCCCTACAAATGTGTTAAGCCTCCTCAGCTGAGCCACCCTGTCGTGACAATGAACCCAACGACACAGCCAGTGAGGGGACCGGCAGCCAAAACTTGGAGGCACGCATGTGCCTTGCCTTTGTTGGTGCCGCCTCAGATTATTCCTTGATACTTTTTCAATTATTCTTATTTTATTTTTTTTTCTGTAAAAATCAGATTATCCCAGCTCTACGTTCATGTTCGTGCCGCAGTGGACCCAACATGGATGACGATTTTGCGAAAAGATACCCCTTTCCAGTTTTCCCGTCTGCCCGTCCCTCTCCAACATCCTCTTGGATCGTTCCGAGTTCGCCTACTTTCCTGTTCCAGAAATGATTGGATGATGAATGCCATCACCAATTGGGACACCAAGCAGCGACACCCAAGCCACCTAGGGCTACGTCAGTGGTGGCCGCAATCAAGGCGGCATCATTTGAGTTTCACGAGCTCAACTTTGGCCGATCGGAAGCACCAGGGGTTTAGAAATCCACCGTCCCTCTGCGTAGTACGGGTGCCGCGGTCAACTCCTTTCTAAGATGAGGATGATCGGTATCTCTCATCAAAATGGAATTATTGACTAAAGAACCACATGGCGGTCACCGTCTGAGAACCTAGCGTTCTCGAAAAAAGGAGAGTTATTGAGTTGAGCCTATATCCCGTCGTGTTGCATCTTCGTTTCATCACCCTCCAATGTGTTCCTCGGCGGTTGCGACAAATGCTCAAAGATACCTTCCCCGCATTGTCCCAGAATGCCCCCTCCAACCCGACCGTTGCAAAAAAAAATTATGCAGGTAGTTTATTTTCTAGTGCATCAGAGGGTGTTGGCGTCATGCGACTGCATATTCTGGGAAGCCGTATCAGAGCTCCGATCTCAGGACGCATTTGTCCCAAAAGTCTTGGGTTACAACTGAAAATACTAATACTTGGCGAAAATGTGGCTAGAGTTGTTTTCACAGCTACTTTACCTCAAGAATTTGCACAATCTCATGATGCTGCCCCCCAAAACCTTAAAAGTGCCCGGCCGGGAGTAGCGGGCTTGTGCGGGTACCAACGGGATTACATAACCCAGCAATGACGCCAAGAAGGTGAATCCCCAGCGCCGTGGCGCGAAAGAGCAGATCCGATTAATTTTTTTTTTGTTCCCTCAGCCCTGCCGGATCAGTCACTTTAGTCGGCGGTATCCAACAGACGGCAGCCCCATCCCTATCTCCCCACGCCTGTCAACTTCTCCAGGTTTTCCGGCAGATCGTTCCAACACAATGGCGTCCCCGGCACCGATTCAAAGGCTTCAGGCCCCGCTCCGGCGGTCCCTTGCGCGAGCAGCCGCCCTCTCCCGAACCTACGCCACCATCCCATCCCAGTCGGAACTCAAGGAAGCAGCGCCAAGTCCATCTTCCTCCACCGCGACCTCTACCGAAAAGAAGCCGCGCCCAACCTACTTCAAGGACACCACAATCGCCTCCTTTTCCGACTTTGTTGGCTCGTCGGCCCCCCTCTCTATCAGCGAAGCCTATGCCCCGCGTACTGCCGAGGTCGGCCCCGTCAGCAACCGGCGCACCATCACCCGCTTGCCGGAATGGCTCAAGACACCGATCCCGTCCGCTGGCGCCAATCCCAACTTTGGCAAGATCAAGGCTGACCTGCGAGGTCTGAACCTGCACACGGTCTGCGAGGAGGCCCGGTGCCCCAACATCGGTGAGTGCTGGGGCGGCGACAACAAGAACGCCGCGACGGCCACCATCATGCTCATGGGCGACACATGCACGAGAGGATGCCGCTTCTGCAGCGTAAAGACCAACAGGCGACCCCCGCCTCTCGATCCGCACGAGCCGGAGAACACGGCTGAGGCGCTGGCGCGCTGGGGGTTGGGCTACGTGGTGTTGACGAGCGTGGACCGAGACGATCTGGCAGATGGTGGAGCTCGGCATTTTGCCGAGACCATTAGAAAGATCAAGCAGAAGAAGCCGACGCTGCTGGTCGAGGCGTTGACTGGCGATTTCATGGGGGATCTGGATATGGTCAAGATCGTGGCGGAGAGCGGACTGGATGTGTATGCGCACAATGTCGAGACGGTCGAGGGCCTGACACCCTACGTTCGGGATCGCAGGGCGACTTTCAGGCAGTCTTTGAAGGTGTTGGAGCATGTCAAGACTGTCAAGCCCGAGATGATCACCAAGACGAGCATCATGCTTGGTCTTGGCGAGACGGAGCAGGAGATTTGGGACACGCTCAGAGGTAAGCAATTGTCGGATCTGCTGGTGAGAAAGCAATATACTAACAGCTGGTAGAACTACGAAAGGTCAACGTTGACGTGGTCACTTTCGGGCAGTACATGCGTCCTACCAAGAGACATCTCAAGGTTGAAAAGTATGTGACGCCAGACGAGTTTGAGATCTGGAGACAGCGTGCTCTCGACCTCGGGTTCCTGTATTGCGCTAGCGGGCCCTTGGTTAGATCCTCATACAAGGCCGGTGAGGCATTCATTGAGAACGTCCTCCGAAAGCGCGCTGGCGAGAAGATGGCGACTTCAGGCCTTGACCAGGCGGTCGTCGCGGAAGAGACGAGCAAGGCATTGTAAAAACTGCTCATATTTTATTTCTTTTCAACGCCGTTTAAGATTTCAACATCATCGGGATGGCGTTTCACACTCCGTCCTAGAAAAGGAGATTGGGTTGGTTCGAAAGGTTGCATAGAGGATTCCGGCGTTTGGGAAGAAGGGGCAATAATATCATGATGCTTTTTAAATATTTTGAAACATAAATTGTACAAGGTAGAGAAAAAAAGGGGGAGGGGCTGATCTATATTCTCAGCTCCTTTCCCACATTCAACATCTACACATTCATAGGTGAGGGTCGAATGAGCCCTTTCATTTTCCCCTCAGTCACGCTTATTCCCTCTGGTTGTTTCGGCCGTCAAGAGCGTGAGACCTATTTTTTCATAACGCCCATAGTCCATTGATGTCGTATATCCTCACCACACCACTTTAAAAATCATTGCCCGCATTACCAAGAAGCCTTCTTTACCCCTGGAAGGTTTCCTGCAAGCGCCTCCATACGGAAATTGTACTGTTGGACGAAAAAAACTGGTCAGCATCCCATCTCTCTCCTTGTTTCTTCTTCCTCCTCTTCTTCTTATTCCCCTGCCGAACCGCAATTGGGACGTTAGTCGGGCATACCCTTGTCATCTTGAAGGCTCTCAAAACACCTCGAGCCTTGCCGCCCAGCACGCAGCGGTTCCTGATCTGGGTCGGGCGGGTGTAGCAGTGCATCTGGGTGAGCTGCAGCTGGGCGATGGCTCGGGTGCGGGCGGGGAGCGTGGTGTTGCGGATTACGTATCGGAGGGCTTGTCTAGAAGGCAAAGAAAGGAAACAAGAATCAGATTTGGTTTTGTATATTTATTTTATTTTTATTTTTAATTTTAATTTTTGGTAGGTCGTACCTTTCTGGCTCGGCGGCTTCGAATGCCTTGCGCTTGGAATGGTCTCGAATGATTTTGATATTGGTGAAGCACCCGATATCGAGCTTTTTCGACCTGAACATTGACATTTTGGGCAATAAAAAACGTGTAAGAAGGAAAGGAAAATCGAGCTTGGCGCAAGGGAGGACGGGGCGGGGGAGGGGAGTGGTTTCGTCGAGATCGCTTCAACTGTATCCGTCCGTATGTGGGATTCAAACTTGGAGGTCGGCAAGTTCGTTGTGTTCCCACTTTCCTTTCGAATTCTGCCGGGCGGTGACGAATGAGGAACGAACATGGGAAAAGCTGAGGACCAAACTTCCACTTTGCATTTGTGCACAGACAATTTACATGTGGGGTTGGATTTGCAGACGGAGCGCACAGACCATCCGTCCAGTCTATATAATCTTTCCCTCCCCTCCTACCTTTTCACCTTTTTTTCTTCTTTTTTTTTTCTTTAGCTCTCTTTGCCTTTTGGCTTAGATCAAGTGTAGTATCTGTTCTTTATAGTTTAATCTCTATAACTGCTCTACGGAGTAGAATTTTGATTATCCTAATTTTTGTCTTTCGGTCCGACTTTCCTCTGGGCTTGCCCATGATTGTTGACCACAGTGTCCCTGGTATTACACTGCCTCCAGGCGACGCGAACAAACAAACAAACACGCACACGCTCAACTCTTTTCATTGCAATCTTGGGCTTTGCTCGAGATGTGAGGAAGAGGTTTTACGTATCTGATTGTATGAGTGAGATACAGGATGGTTGGATTTGATTCATATTGGGTTGCTCGACATTTGCTTTGGGTGGGTGTCGTCGGTGTCGATTGATGTCCACTGCATTTGGGAGAGGATACTTGAGAGGGGGACCATGAGAGCTCACGGATTCGTCACCAAACTCGAGGTTTTATTGTTCTGATGGATTCTGATCAAAGATTTACTTGCTGCAGATGTCATCATGTAACTTTGAGCTTACCGAGGATGTGCAGGTTGTTTGGTATCATGTTGTCGTCGTTACTCGGTATATGCTCGCTCTGTTTGCCAGCGTCGGTCGTGATGCCCTCAAACCTGCATATTACCATGTTTGTAGTGACAAACAACCTCCATCTGGCGATTAATCCTGCTACTTCTTCCCCCTTTCCTCCTGAACCATCCCAGCTCTCACATACCATGATCCCATATTCATCATCATCATCATCACCAAGTCGAGATGACGAGAACTGCACCTTCCTTGTTGCCCGCATCATCCCCCACCTTCCATAGTTAAGGTAGCTTCAGTTCCAATCAAATTCTTACTGATCCAGCCCGATATCCCAACCTCTCCAACCCTTTGCTTCTTTCCGTCGAGACATTGCGCTGCAGTCGAATTTCCGCGAAACCTTTCCCCGGTACACGTCCACGAGGACTCGACTACTATTATCCCAGAAACCACATTTTCTTCCTTGTCTTCGGCACATCGTCAACATGTTCCGTCGTCGCTGGTCTGGTCTGCCGGCTGATCCCATTTACGCCAATAATCTCGCTGAGCTCGGGTTCGTGCTCTCCGCAATCTGCGCCCTAGTAATTCCATCCTCTCGCTTGCTAACATGCTCCTGTTAGCTACTTCGTCAACGATGTCGACGAGATCCGCTCTCTCGATGATTCGAGCTACTACTTCAAGTACTTCATAACCAAGAATGAGCGCTGGAACGAGCGGCAGCGGTTCTGTTTCAACGGTCAGTGCCATCTCCCTCTATACGAGCCCATCACTAACAGTCCGCCCAGAGGCCGTCTCCAAGATCATCAAGTCCCGCCTGGAAGCCGAGAACCTCGTCGAAATCCGGCTCCCTCTGGGCACTCCGCCTGCTCAGCCTCATGTCCCTATCTGCATCAGCGCCAACCTCCCAACCCATTCCACCCGCGTGGTCCTGATCTTTGGCCAACCCAGTCAAGAATTCGGCGTCCTGGCCCATCGTGTCGTTGGCGGTCGCGGCGGCATCAACAAGGGATCTGTCGTTAACCTCGTCAAGGCTCTCAAAACCCAGCAGTCCTCAGCGACGGACAGCTCCCCGCCCGGCATCATCATCGCTAATCCAGGCGAACTGTGGTGGTGGCCTGAGGGAAAGCGCGGGCTCACTCCCACAGGACGGCACGCTGTGCCTATGCGCAGCGCCGTTCACTACGGCCGTAGTCACGATCCCAAACTGAATGAAATTCCAGACAACGCGACCTCGGCGCAGCACGTCAAGACCGTTTTCGAACAGGTCGTCGCGAAGTTGGTGAACAAGAAGGCCAAGGTGGATGTCATTGCTGTGGGGGACTCGGCCGACGACGTCGAGGGCTACCTGAATAACGACGAGGTCTGGGATAAGTTTGGTGGGAAGCTGAACTCGCTGATCGTGATGGGCGGATATTACGACAAGAAGTTGTTCAGCTGCGAGGGCTTCAAGACATTCATGAAAGAGGTTCGTTTACATGGTGATGATTTTTTCCGGTGTTAATGATCGCTGCTAACCAGAACTGTCTCAGCGTGGTCGTGCCTATGCTATCCACCACAGCTCTCTCGATAACCCTATCGCTGGATCTGGCGGGAATGCCCGTGCTGTGGGTATCCCTTCCTATGGCTGTCCTACCTACAGTGCCGGTGATGCGTCCATAATCGAGATGCTGCTTATCGAGACCCAGCCAGCGGTGTTGAAGTGGATTCAGGATGTTGCATTGCAGGGAGGGGCCTACAAAAATGATGATTTCGAGATATTTGGCGATGATATTGAGGGGGATCTGCCGGAGGATATGTTGGATCAAGGTTGGGGAGGAGACTATGGCGAGAAGGAGGAGGTGGATGGTGAGGCCAGGGTCGACAGTGATGAGCCTCGACTGTCTCTTGGTAGCAGTATTGCTGCAGCTGAGAAGGCGGACGAGGAGAACATTGTGTTGGGTTTGCAGGAATTGAACGTGGAGGAGGAAAAGTGAAGGGAGAACGAGGGGTTGGGGGTTGGGGGTAAAGGGAATAATTAGTTTAAGAAGCACACAAGGATCATAAAAGGTAGTCACGGGATCTGAAAATCACTAAATCGATGAACATGCAGAACAAGCAGAGGGTGATTTCCGTTCTACAATATTAGTTGAAAGCCTCTTGATACACTAGCTCCTCACAAAAGCAAAGCAAGGTCATGATAACCACATACTATAAGATTCATCACATCACTATTACACCAAATATCTGGTTGCCTTGCCGTTAACCTACCATCAAATCCATCCAAGTTGATTGTTTGGTTTTTGTGATGGGTTATTTATTCCTTGTTTTTTTGCAAGTGCTGGATAGGGATCTTATGTAAGCCACAGTGATGCAGTGATGCATGATGCACAGAAACACCTGATATTAACCTGGTTGCAGTAAAAATTCGCTGTATAAACAAGCCTGGATACGAATATGTAAAACGCCTTCTTTTCCCAAATGGGTTATTGGCGTTTAGATTGGCAAGGCTAGGGGCAGGGAAGAGATCGGGTTTTAATGCCTTGTTTGGAATTTTTTTTTCCAACTGGAAGGTTGTTCATTGCGTGTATGTGAGATGTGGGATGGTATTGTATGATAGTTTCTGCGGGGAAGGTTTAAAGGGTTTTTTTTTTATAAAAAAAAAAAAAAAAAAAAAAAAAAAAAAATTGGGGCATAATCTCATCTTCAACGACTAATGAGTTAATGTTTATAGGAAACATTCGAACCTCGCTGCAAAAATTGTGGTTAAAAGGGGGGGGAATAAGCAATTTTTTTTTCTTGTTTATGGATCGTGATGGCTGTCAGGTATGTAAAAGAAAGCAAGGAAATCAATCGAAAGAAGGCAACACGAGGCAAGGCAAGTGCAAGGCAAAAAGGCAAAGCAAAATGCAAGGCAAAAGGTGTAGATATAACAGGTTATCACACATGAGAAGCATGTTATTTTCTTTTTTTTTTTTTTGAGGGGCTCTTTCTGCATCATCACATCACACTCGTGGCTTTTTGTCACATTGACGTGGAAGACCAAAAGAAAAAAAAAAGAAAAAAGAAAAAAGAAGATGGTAAAAGCAGCGAGAAAATTGAATCAGAATTGACTTGTAGTTTTGTGTGTGTGTGTCTGGATGAGATCATCACACAAAGAAAAAAAAAAAAAAAAAAACACTTGAGCTGAGAATTTCCAAAGGAAAAAAATAGCAACTGTGATACCACTCACAATGATACATCAGTCATCATATATGATGATAAAGGCTGTGTATATTGTGCTGCACGGATAAAGTTGAGATTTGTCGATTGCTGTGGATATTTATTTGTGCTGCCCGTCTTGATGTTATTCATTCTGTATGACTGACGATTACTAATCTTGAGAGCTTTCCAAACCCCCATCCCAAACCAAACCAAACCAAAAAAAAAAAAAAAAAAAAAAAAAAAAAAAAAAAAAAAAAATAAAAAAAAAAAAAAAAAAAAATGGTAAGTAACGGAAACAAACGGTCGTCAAAAAA
>MU865074.1:63876-86336 GCA_033576145.1 Cladorrhinum samala | reverse complement strand
ATATAGTTTGTGTTAGAGTGATATATATAGAGATATATATATAGAGAGAGAGAGAGAGAGAGAGAGAGAGAGAGAGAGAGAGAGAGAGAGAGAGGAGAGAGAGAGAGAGAGAGAGAGAGAGAGGTATTAAGAGGAGGTGGGAAGATTAAGCGAGATGGAATTGTCGAGAATGGTGGGCATTATCTACATACAGTACATATTTACACTATTAGGAATATCTGGGACTTGTTGATGATGGAGTTTGGAGCGGATGTTTGGTATTATGGATGTCATGCTGTTTGTAACCATTGAGCATATACACAAAACCTGAAAAGAAATCTCAAACTAGGAAACCGTTGTGTAGATTCCGTGTATATATATGTTGTTGATGTTTTTATAGAATTGTCTCAAATATATATATATATCAGTTTTGGATATGTGGTGGGGTATAAGGAAAATGATATATATATATAAAAGAGAAAAAAAAAAGGTGGTAAAAGAATAAAACAATGTCTTGGACATTTAACGGCGTCTCGGGCCCCCCCCCCCCAAATACCTACCTCAGACATTCTTGCTTCAGGTCTTACAACTGTCATATTTTCCCATCTCATCTCATTTTATCCAATCCATATACAGCTCCCGCTAAAAAAAAAAAAAAAAAAAAAAAAAAAGTCATCTCTATCGACCCTTAGTCCCAATAAGGTAAATTCAAAAGAAGATTCTGCAAGCCGATAATAATCCCAGAGCCGAAAACGATGGCAAACATCACGCCCATAAGCTTGAGTTGCTGAACAACGATCCTCTTCCAGCTTGCGCGGCTCACATTCCCGATGGCAATCTTAACCATGGAGAAGGGCTTCGGGCGCTCGCTGCCTTGGCAGTTCACCTTGCCGCCAAAGGTTCTATCGAAGGGCACGATGGTGGCAACTTGGAAACCTTCCTCGTCGGACAGCAAACTAGCTTGCGCGCGAACCAACGCAGTCTCGGCGGGGACCACAACGGCGACGCTCAGACACCAGGCGATGATCGCGACGAGCAGTATATAGAGGTTATCTGCCGCGCTCCAGTCGTGTTTGTTTTGCAGCCCGGTGATGCCCACGGCGATGGCGATGATGTAAGGAATCAACATAGCCGAGTGCAAGGCGGCCCAGTAGACGAGGGTTGGGAACCAGGTGGCCTCCAGCGTGCGACGCAAGGAAGGGATCCGCTTCCAGAAGGGGAGGGGGGAAGGGGGCGTGATGACCATGTGGACCCAGGTCGTGTGTAGCTGGCAGAAGAGAAACAAGGTCAAGAGGTGGGCGGAGCGGGGCCCGACCAATATATTCACGGGCACGGAGACGAGCAAGACGGGGGGCTTCACGACGAATAGGCAGAAGGGGAGGGCGCGGAACAGGGCGCGGAAACCCCCGTGCGAAGTGAGGAGGGAGTGCGTGGCGCGGAGTGACGAGGTGATGGGTTTGGCGACGACGGGGGCTGGAGGCGCTGAGGAAGATGATGAGGCGGATTCCAGGTCGGGGATATTGGTGGGGAGTTTGGTAGCGGAAGAGGACTTTTTGGTGGGATTAGGTACAAGGTCGTCGTCGGAGAAGGGGATGGCTTCGTATTCTGCGAGGGGGTCCTCGACCATGGCTAGGGTTGGGTAGACGCATCCGAGGGTGTAGAAGACCTAGTCAAGGAGGGGGGTCGTTAGTTTGGGTGAGGAGAAAAGAAGCGGGGAGTAGAACTCACGTAGTTAAGGATGGGTATAAAGAGGAGGAGATTGAAGGTTATCGCGACTACAGTGAGGGCGTAATCATATTTTCCATGGTGTCCGGTATCGTGGCCCGAGGATCTCGGGGAGAGAGTGGAAACGGCAGCCGTGTAAGAGCTGGTGTACTGCTCTACTGTGCGCTTAAGGAGCGTACCGCCCACGTTGAGGGCTGTTGATAACATCTCGTATGATGATTTGGCGGAGAGAAGATGTTTGGTGATGGTGAGTGAGACGAGCCGATCTCACACACCAGAACTGGATTGGATACAGAGAAGGTGAGATGGAATGCGCGGCCCCTGGCGGTTTAATACCCACCACTACTATTTAAAGCAGGGAAGTGGGCTGAGTCTTGGGGGGGCGTTAGTTTGTTGGTTGGTTGCCTTGCAGGTACGTATTGAGATTGTGACTCTATCATTCTACCCCTGATGATGGTGATTGGTTTTTGCCATCCACCAAGCGCTGCCCACCCACTTGCCCACTTGAAGCGGCCAAGCCCGCTCTCTGGCCGTGCCAAGTACGGAGAGCGTGCGTGCACCCCAGTGCTGCACACTGGGTCAAGAACGTTCTCCAACCAGGCTTCCTAAAACCATACAGCACGTGAGACCGTTCAACCTTCGTGAAATAATGCACGAGCCACATACTGCAAACCAGAACGACTTTCAATTATTAGAGCCAAAACACCACCATTTTTTCAGATTTTTTTTTAGATCTTTTTTTTTTAAGAAAGAAAAAAGATAAAAAAAAAAAAAAAAAGAAACTTTCCGTAATAACGGAAAGGCAAACCATGGCCTCTTCAGCGCCGCAAGCCGATGAATACTGGCCCATGTACATTGCGCGCAGCGATGGCCAAGGCTACCAGAACCTCGACCAACTGCCTCTCGACCTCAAAGACGAGAACGACGTCGCCCAGCTAGAGCGTTGGGAGGTCATTGTCGGGGGCCATCTCCAAATCCAACTCGCTCCCAAGGACGATAAAAAGCTGTATAAGCTGGCCAGCCTTCCGCATGGCTATGACTTGCGTGTCGCCATCCGCAAAGACGCTGCAAGGGATTACTACCTTTACGGCCATCCGGCTGGTGCTAAGGCCATCTTCCGAACTCCTGGCGACTTCGCACTTCATGTCCTGTGGCTCGTTAGCGGCTCTGAAGATCAGAGCGATTGCTCCTGTGAGCTGTGCGCCCGCTATGTCGAGACCATGCAGCACCGGTTCTCGAATGCCGTCGCTGTGCAGAATGCTGTTCCCGTTAATCGTCCCGTACCCCCCCAGCAGCAACACCAGCAGCAGATTCAGCAGAATCAACAGCAGTTGCAGCCTCATGTCGCTCCTCACATCACTCAGCAAACCCATCAACAGCAGCAGCAGCAGCAGCAGCAACAACAACAACAACAACAACAACAACAACAACAACAACAACAACTACAACAACAGCAGCAGCAGCAGCAACAACAACAACAACAACAGCAACAACAGCAACAACAGGTCCAATCCCAACCCCACCCCCAGCCCACAGCTTCACCTGCCCCTGCAGTCCGCAATCCTCCCGGCACCAGCGGCGTAACTAACGTCTTCCGCGTCGGGGAAATGGTCTGGTACAAGCATGCCGCCTGGCGTCTTGGCATCATCCTAGCCATCACCCCCCGAATCGCTGGCAATATTCCTCCTGGTGCTGGCGACTCAAGTTTCAACTTTCACATCGCCCCTCTCGGCCACGCACGGCTCAAGCAAGATCCCCTCGTCAAGGACGCCATGTCCATGCGTCCCTTCCTTACCTTCAGCGTTCCAGCCACCTCTTTCGACGAGCTCAAGGACATCCCCTTCGAAGAAGTTAACTGGGCCGAATACGTCGCGAGCCACTCTACCGAGCCGAACCCAGCTCAGAGGAACACCATGATGCAGAGCCTCGGTCTCGAGGCATCCAAGCTCGGTGCTCGCAGCACCAATGATTCCTACTCGTTTTTCAACAAAATCTACGACGACCTTACTCACGACAAGCTCTACCGCATGCAGTGTTTCCTGGGAGTCTACCTAGGAGCCGAGATGATTCTTGTCCACGATCCGATTCGTGTGGCGCCGACGGCTGAACAGGCCGCGGACCCCAACATGAGCGCAACAGACATCACTCTTGTCATGCGCGTTGCCGAGATCACGGTACTTACTCCGCGCACCCAGCCCAACGCTCGGCCAGTCCTGCAATTCAGAGGAAACACGTACCGCACTGTGCGATCACCGGTCAATTCACCTCCGCCCAACGTCATACAGCAGGCCGAGACCATCGGCCCCGCATTCGCGGAGGAACTGGCGGCGCGAAACAGCGTTGAGAAGGACAAGTCGATGCGGTGGTGGTGGGTTCTGGTGGAGAATAATGCCGTGAGACAAGAAAATGATGTTACGGGCAGGTATTACACGACCGAGAAGCTCATGACCATTATTGATCCCGCGAGATACGAGAGCTGGGTTGCTAATGGGGTGTTGGAAGACCCGCCGGCTTACTTGAATACTAGAGGCCAAAGCGGGAATGGCACTGGGTATACGGGCCGGAAACCAGGCAGGGCAGCCGCGCTCGGCGAGGCGATCAGTGTGCCGTTCAAGGTGCCGGATTTGATTGTGGAGGATATTGAGTGAGGAGAGTGCCCAAAGTAATTTCTTTTGATTTCGGAAACGGAATCTTGTAGCCTGTTTGTTTGGTTGACTGGATGGTTGGCCATATTGTTTCTGACCACTTTATGGAGTATTGGGCAGATTAAAAAGAAACGGCGTTTGGTAGGCATTGCTCTTTACAGGAAACTGGGGTGATGGCATGTTCTGTACATATTTTAATAAGCGGGCGAATTATGGAACGGATGGATTTTAAAAAGAAAAAAGTTGAAGGGTAATTTTTGTGCAAAGTTCTTCTTACACAAATAACAACATGAACGGAAAATCGAGGTTGATGAGACCTTTTTTTTTTTTCAACCTTGAAAAATCGACGAGAAAAAAAGTTCTTGTATTCGAAAACAAATAATACATGGAGGGACCTAATGGAAGTTTGATTTATCAGAAATGACCTTTGTGACTTTGGTTTGTGTCCATGGCCCATTGCTGGGTCCATCACATGGTCCAAGCATATAATATTTAATAACCATGAACCGAAGGCGACAGGCCAAAAGGGAAGGCAAGGAGGAAAGAGAGCGAGAGAGAGAGAGAGAGAGAGAGAGAGAGAGAGAGAGAGAGAGAGAGAGAGAGAGAGAGAGAAGGGGTGGGAGCTCAAGATATCAGGAGAACCTCCATGTTTATTGGACCTTCAACGCAGGATCACATGAACCACCACCATTCAAATCTTTCTCTCCGCCACTGAGGGAGCAGTGGGAGAACAGGCTTCACCATTCAGTTACCGACTCTCGGGAACGTCAGGTGTTGTCACGCAGCACTTCAGTGTCATGAGAGAAACCAATTCAGTATACAAAGCTAAACTAATGTAAAGAATAAAAAATATCAAATTGCTAAAACCCTTTTCGTCTCACACAAAAACCACCTTCTCCCTACAAAGAGGGAAGACGATGCTAATCGCCAACACGATAATTAGCTGCCCCCGCCTTCCACCTTTTCTGAAAGCCCACATGAAGAGAAGTAATATTTAGCAAAAAGGCACAGTCAACTTCCCACCTACACCACCCTCTTGCCCCACCCGCCCATCACCTAATTCGCCTTGCCCTTCCCCTTCCCCTTCACCTCCAAACTGGGAAACTCATCATCAAGTGCAACCACAGCCGCCGCCTCCTCCCTCATTCTCCTCTGCCTCGCCTCCTCTTCTTCTAAACTTAACCTCAAAGCAAGCGCCAAATCATCATCAGCATCGACCGCCAAGTCGTGCCCACCGTGGTTATTCATCCCACCAAAATCATAGCCAGGAATGTCTTCAAACTGATGGTATTGAGCCATCGCGCTGGCAGAAGATCCTCCAGCATTCCCGCCGCCAGTCGGCATCCGCCCTTTCTTTTTCGGACTCTTCTTAGCCATCTTCACTTGAAATTCGTAATCTCCAGAGTCCGCGCTCTCGATAGGACTGCTGCTCTGACCACCACCCCCCACAACTTCATTTCCATCACCCCCACTACCCCCTCCTTCAAGCAGAGACAGCCTAATAGCCCTCTGAATTTGCTCTTCAAAATCTTCATCACCATTAACACCTTCCTCTTCTCTCACCGGCTGCAACCCCGAACCACCAGCCAAGCTCGGTTCAGTGGTAAGGGTATCCGTGCAACTACCAGTCGAAGATCCCGTCTCGCTAGCGCTCCCCCCATACAGTATTCGCCTTTTTCTCTCCTCCTCGGCCCCCCAAGTCTCTTCCGAAATCATTTGCACATACTGCAACGCTTCCTCCTCGCTCAACCCATCCATCCCACCAATCCCAAACCTTTTTCTCAGCCTCTCTCTCTCTTTCTCATTTCTTTCCTCTTCCCTTCGCAGCTCCTGAGTCTCGGCAGCAATATAGCTCGAGACCTTACCCCTCGCAACACCGCGCACACCACTGCCATGGATATTATCTGAATTATGGTGTCGATTGCGTCTTTTTCGACCGCCATGAACCTGGCCGGTAGAACTATAAGTCCAGAACCGGACAAACGTGCCAAAAGCCAAGACACCCCGCAGCGTCGTCGGATCAGGGTCCAGAAGAATGGAGCGCACCGCATAGAACTCCGTATGTCGGAGAGCAGGATTCGAATGCAGAATGTGTCGAGGAATACGTCCAGATGATTTGGCGTTGAGCGTCCGGATCGGTTCCAGCGACGATGCAAGAGGATCCCAGGCTTGGACGAGGCCGTCGTTACCTCCGTGTACGAGATAAAGGGCTGAGATGGCAAGGCTAGAAACCTCCGGTGAGTCGGTTTGGATGACCCTCACCGGGCTGGAGGATTTCATGTCCCGCGCGTTGAAGAGAAAAATAGCTCCGGTGTCGGTTCCAATTGCCAGGAAGCGTGCACGTCGGCCTGGGATTTCTCCGGCGGAGTTCTTTGGGGCGGTCATGCTTGGGATGCTAGATGGTGACCCTGAATATAAAGGGTCTTCGAAGGTAGCCATGACCGCAAAAGTCGACATGTCGATAGCGCTTGCGGTGATTTCCGTGTTGGGATAGATCGGGAGAGAGTAGGGGGTTGAACGCCATTCATCGCTGGAAGCGGGCCCCAAATTAGCAGTTTCGGGCTTAAGATCTGACGACTCCAAATCACTGGCCGCCAAGGTTGTGTAGCTCGGCGCCTGAAGAGCTGGCGATGCGGTTCTCTCTCCAAATATTGACGAGCCGTTTACCTTGGGTTGAGGTGACCGAATAGAATGGGAACCCGGTGTCAAAGTCCCAGATGCGTCAGGAGTCTTCACCAAACCGCTACTCCTGACATACCTGCAGACAGAAGCGCGCTCACCCTGTGCTTGACCCACGGTAATGACGAAGATGGCCTCTCCAGCTCCGCCATCGTCTCCGCCCGCGAAGTCGACTTCGAGCTTGCGTTGCATATCCCAACCCTGACAAGACTTCCTCCAATGAGCGGGGCTATACTGGAAGAACTTCTCGATCTCCTTAGATTCGGCAACGATTTGTTCCCTGCTCAGGTTCATCGAGTTGGCTGGTGATCGAGGTGAATATGAGCCCCCCACAGCGTTCTTGTCAAACTCATCAGGCTGTGCGGTACGACGGGTTGGCTCAATCAGCTCCCAGTACGCCGTTCTACCATTGTACCAAGCATTCTTGCACAAGTTGTCCATTTTGACCTTGTTGCCAGGCATGATAGGAGGCTCCCTCAGGTAAAAGACCTCACCCAAAGAATTCAAGGCCACAGCCCAAACACGACCGAGAGCTTTCCGGCGCAGGCTGTAATTGTCATCGACCCTGATGTCCACAATTGGCACACCGGGGCAAAGAACCCAGCGTGCTGTAATATCACCGTTGGTGTACCGGAACCCACCGGAATTATCGCCCAGAGCATAGCTTGTGACGACGCCCAGGGTAGATCCAGACATCATTCCGACCATTGACTGGGTAGCTTGGATCACGTTGGACGACTTTGCAATCCAAACACATGAAACAGCCTCAATCAGCTCCGGGATCTTAGGGATCCCGGGCGTCAGGTCAGTAACCGGGTTATGCTGGCCAAGGTACTTGCCGCGCAAGCCACCGGTCGGCTTGAAGTACACCCGGCCGCCCGGGAAGCCTTCTCCGCCAAGCATGCCGTACGGCTGGCTCACATCCATGACGTTGGGAACAGCAGCCGGGCCATCTTCCAGACCCCAGAACCCAAGGGTCGGAAACACCTCATCCAGCTGCTGGAAGGCAAAGTCATCATCAAGACCCATCCTGTCGATCTTGCCCGTCATGGGATCACTAAAGGTAGCAATGCCCAAATCGCGGGTCCCATGAATGACTTTGGGATCCTTTTTCCCGTCTCCAAATACGCCATGAACATTTGAGACCATCCACGGTAGCTTCGAGTTATACGTCAAGACGGCGCTCGACTTCTTGGGGGTCTGGCTTGACCGGATGGACGAGCCGGTGCTACCCGGTTTGCCACGAACCACACTCCGCATAAGACGAGTTCTCAAAAGATACTCGCTGCGCCATGATGCCAGGGTGGTCAAGCGAGTGAAGAACCTGGTCTCGGACCGAATTACATCTGATGACTCATCGTCATCAGCTTGTCCGTTGGACTTCTTGATCGCAGCTGCCAGGGCATCGTGTCCCGGGAAGTACCTGAGGAAAGCGGCTCTCCAAGCATAGGGCGTTGTTACGAGGGCATAGAAGCGCTTCGAGACCAGAGCGATGGAGGCATGCGAGTCTGGATGGAGGTGGGACAAGACTTGGGTTAGGATCTCTGCAGTCAAGGCAAATAAATGCAAAGTCAGCAGACGTCCTTACTAAGAGGCCTTGAAAGACAAAAGAAGACAAGACGAACCATTGGGAAAATCAGTCAATCGGACACCGTCAGATGAGCGTTGGCCATTGACCACCTTGAAGGTTACGGCGGGCTGCGGGCTATGGCGTTTGGATGAAAGCATCACGGATGCGTTTTCATAGTCCGAGATACGCTGACCAGCGGCAGCAGCGAGCCGGTATCTTGCAGATGATGAGGTGCCATCCTCGACAATGTTCAATCCGTCAAGCTTGTAGTCGAGCTCACTGACGTCAAGCGCCCGACCCGGCCCGTCCGGAGAAGTGCTCCGAGCTCGGCAATCAGCGGCCGGGAGACCTGGCTGAGGCTCGGGGCCAGAGCCGGAGCGAGGTTGAGTGCGACTTGAGCCATGTTGGGAGGCGGTAGTAGAAGGGGTATAGGGTTGATTTGTCTGAGATTCGCGATTTGAATGCTCAGTCAATCCTGATTGCATAAAGTGTTCTTCGGGAGCCAGGGATATCGGAGGGGTCGGCTGTGCAGTTTGGTTTGCACAGTCGATTGATTTGGCAGAGAGTGTGGAGGGATGAGGAGATTTGCGCGTGCGTGGATGTGAGCTCGTCGAATGCGCCGAGATGGCTTGGCTTGGAATCGTAGACAGAAAAAAGTGAGGGTAACTGTGACGTGTTCGGGATAAGGATTTTCGCGTCGCAAGATGGCAATATGCAAAGCTCTCACTCGATGCGGGGCGAACATTAGAGTGGTCTTTCCTTATCGGACGAAATTTCTTGGCAGCCGTGTGGGGCGATAAGGGGGAGAAGACATGTAGTGTACATATATACATATATAGGTATGTATGTACATACATTACAGGTTATTCACTCCATTTTGTGGCAAACAGACCACCAACAATATAATTACACAGGATAAATCACCTCCCGAAACCTTTCACCAAAACTGCAGAACGAACATGTCATTTCATCATACTGTAGTCACATGTGCACAAATATATGTGAGCTTTCCCTGTAGTCTGATGCAGTGTCATGAAACAAAATAATCAATGTTGGCCTGTGCATTTTTGGTCCTCACAAGCATCTTTTTCAACACCGAGGCCCATCCTCACTGCAGCAAATCTGGACGACAGGTTCAGGAGTGAACAAGCTCATGTCACCCGAAAACTGGACCCTTAGTCATCAGTCTAATGAAATTTCAACGGAGATGGATTGTATGGGTCCCCCTATTCTTCTCGGATCACTTCCGAGGGAAGTGGGTTCCGCCGGGAATTGCGTGTTTGCTAGTATACCACTCACAAACATGGCATCATTCTGTCCAACCGTCTCAGACACACTTGACGATCCCCGTGTCGACTAGTACTGTAGCTTGAATTATTAGCACCTCGTGTAATGGTTCAACGGCCTCGGTAAATCTTGTCTGCGATGCCCAAATCTGAAACTTGTAAATGGCTTCTGATTTCACTTCGCTGTCTGACGAACTGTCTGTCTGTTGGTACGGACCGCGAATAAATTGTGATGCATGATTCTCAACCCAAACCCAACACGACTTTATTGTTGCTTCTTTCAGAGTCAGGACTGAACCGGAGGCCGAAGGCCAACCCGGCCCTAATAAAACATTGCTGGGCTTGGAAATTTCAATGTGATGGATGCTGAGGGCATTTGTCAGGCTGCTAACTCAAACTCAACCTTCGCCCGGAACTCCATCACAATCATCCCCTTCCCGCCCACAGGCCCCAGGGGTTCTGGCTCCCCTCCAGCAATCAGGCCATTTCAACAAAGGATACGTTACTAGTGGGGAGCAAACCCCCAGGAACCAGCATCCACCAGGCACGGAATCCTAAGAACCTTTCCCAGCAAGGGAATGCCGGTCCCGAATACGTTCCAAACCCGCTCTCCTCTTTTCCAGAGCGACGGGAAAGAAGGGAATGGCCATGATAATAATCTGATGCTATTTCCTCAAAACCGATGCGTATCGAACATACGTTTCTCCGTCAATATTTCGTAAGCGGCGGAAGGATAAGTTAGCAGCAGGTGGAAATTCGGGCCAACCTGCAATGCTGATTGATGGCGCTGGCTCCCGCCGGCTCTCTCGAGATAAGCCAGGAAGGGTTGGGGACGGGAGGACCCGACGTTTCCGAACCCCTTATTGTTGGTTGTGTTCTAAATACAATATCACACACCGGCGCCACAGACCCCAGTTAGAAAAAACTGCCTACTGAGTGGTCGGAGTACCGGAGAGCGTCCGCGGTCTTCTTCGAATCACACCTCACTATCCTGAAATTCCGCATTCCCCGGACCAGGGCCAGTGACTTGCTCTTTTGAGAACAATCAGAATGGACACTGGAGAGCCAACTGCTTCCATCTTGCTGCAGGAAAAAGGTGGAGGCGCGCGGGGTCCATTACACATAACAGAAAAGATCCTTGTTTGTTAACCGCCACCGTTCTCAAATAGAGCCGGTAGCTTGTACCTTTTTTTTTTTTTTTTTTTCACAGGCCCCGGGGATGCAGGAAGGGCACGCTGCCGGTCAACATATTTGAGGGTTGCAGTCTACGGCGCAAGGGACAAGATATGGCGTAGCGTAAACAGCACAACCCCCGGTTGGTTGGTTGGTTTCTTTGGTTGAACGTTTAACTTCATCAGCTCCAGGAACACCCAAACGAAAGCCACTCGAACAATGCGTCCCTAAAACAACACAACCTTATACTAACCCTGCGGGAGATGCGCGTCTCAAGGATCCTCGCCTGGCCAGTGCGTCCCGTCCACGGGAGAGTGGGGTTCGCTCATCAAAGATGGGATAAAAGCCCAGAATTTAGTGAGGCGGCCCGCTTCACCCATGGCATCTCATTGGCCCGTCCTATTCCCATGTGCCTCTTGTGTCCTGACAACGGCGGGCTTTCAAAGCTGCTTCGTATCGTGCAATGAAAACCTTGGTGATCAACGTAGTACATCACAAATGCATCCTCAGAATCGCAAAACCGTTGGCGGAACCAAGTATACGGCTGCTTGGCGGCTATTTGTGATAAATTACCGACATAATACCACCCACTTGCGCTGGGGACAGTGGTGTGAAGGGATGGAGGCAATAAACAAGGAAAACGGTGTTTCTTTTGAAATACACACCCTCACATGCCTGCAACCAAAAACTCGTCCTCCCGCTCTCCTGACTCGAGTGCCGGTAGATGAATACCTCAAGACCCGTCATGTCGGGAGTACGCAGTACGTATGGGGAAATTGCCTGATTTTGGGCACCCAGGTTCTGCAATGGTGACGTGGTGATGGTTGCAACGAACCGGAGTGGTCCCATCTTGTTTCGTTACGCAGGACCGACGACGGGCCATTCAGCTCCCAAAGACCGGCCGGCCAGCAAAGAGGAGCGGTGAAAAGCCGAAGTTGGAGGGGAGCGAGAACGAAACAGGCTGTAAGAAGCGAACACTGAGGACCCGACAGTCTGGGACCAGACCCCAACGGCCGCCAACTATTAGATGATTGCAGGAGACTGGAGAAGAAGAAGCAGCAGCCGACAACAAAAACAAAAACAACAAAAACAAGAAAAAAAACGAAACCTCGTCAGCAACAACGCGAAAAAAAGCAAAAAATTATGAGACCCTGATCTTTTCTGTTTTCGTCTCCCCCGCCGATGATGCGACAATCAAGGGTAATGCGGACATCTAACGGTTCATGACCTCGGCCCCACTTCCAGTTTTTCTCGATAGTACGGAGTATACTACATTAAAACAGGGAGTGTGCTTTCCAGACCAGCGGCTCTGGCTTAACGGAGCGGGGATCCTAGGGTTCTTAAGCGGCCCATCCCGTGTCCTGGAGACAATGGAAGACGCGGCCTCGCCCATCGGTGTGTCGGCGGCATTGAAACCTCGGTGCCACTGAAACGACTTGCTCCGTTTCGCATAACATGGCAAAATGTTCGTCGGCTACAGCAGTTGTTCCACTCGCAAACCGTGGGGGTTGTGGTCCACGCATTGGTGGAAAGGCTAGATTGGATTCCGGGGGACCATTCCGGAATCTAAACGCAATGCCACCGCGAATGCTTTCCAGTCTCGCGATGCCTGTCGATGACATGTCATGGGCTACCGACAGCAAAAAGCAGACGCTTGTTGCATACATATGGCGGACACAATTCGGTCACAGAATTGATCGACATCTCGCTGTTCGGCGATAGATTGATTTATGCGGGAGGCGATGGCAACGTTTCTATTTTGCAGCACTCTACGTGTCAACTGGAACATGTGCGTGTGTGTACAGTCCAAGTATGTGTGTGTGTGTGTGTGCCCTCTGTGTCCCCCGAGCGGGGCGCTAAATCGCGCAAACGGTGGGAAGAGAAGTCAGTCGGAGCACAATGGCCCGGATTGGCTCGTGGGGTTTTATCCGGTATTTCGGGACGCAGAGTCTCATCACCAATAACGTGGTGCCGTCTCACAGACCAGTTTGTGCAGAACCGGCCACCCAGGTAGCAGTGTGCCTCTCCAACGTGGGAAGCGCGTGTCGAGCTGGATGCAGAACCCCAAGAGCCATTCCCAAGGGACTTGCTCGATTCGGCTGGTCAACATGCGGATGAACAGAAACTGACACACACTCTGCAGCCTCTGCAGGACTCAACCTGCATGGCGTCCAAGCAGAATCGTTAATCACCGCACGCTGGGACGCAATAGCCAGGTCGGCGGCATCGCCAGTGTGGTCGCTAGGTAAGTAGGCGGTTGTAACTGCGCAATAATGTCAGTATGCCTACGGACCACCAAGACGACCCGGCTCTCCAGTCCGTCTGACTGCCCTTAACTAATCGGATACTGCGACGGCGCCGTGTGTCCATAACTGAGACATTGATATCACGGCAGCCTTGTCAAGCCTGACTGGCCAATGTGGCCGGTTTCATCCATTTAAAATACACCCTTCATTGTCGTGGGAAGTATACCTCTCCCGTCGGCAGTCGGCCAGTCCGATTTGCATTCAAAAGTGTAGCGCCCAGAAGAGCGCTCCGCAGGTTCGAGAATTGCAGCGCAGAACGGAGGTAGAAAAGGGAACAAGTGGGCCGAAAGCGAAACGCCGCTGGCCCATGCGCACTGGTGTGCAGGGAGGCCAGGGATACATGGAGACAGACAGTCATCAGGGACGAACATTGTCTCGGCTGTCTGTGAGTGGCTCGAACCTGGGTGGATAGGCGTGGTTCGGCTTGGTAAAAGGACCCACTCTGAAAACTTCTGGGAGCCGGGCAATTTTCCCGTTTGGATGGTTACCTGCCCATCTGCCCCGCACCTACCCCAGTCACTCGGGCTTCCAGGGGAGAGGCAAGCGAGGTGACTGGCTGTTCCTGGTTAAGGTAGTTTGCCTTCAGCCAACCCTTCTCCCGTCCATTCGTCTGGGAGGCTAAGAGGTCTCCAGGAATTCTTTGTAATTATCGCATTTGCATGCCGTTGGCAGAAATCCAAAACGGACTGGTTCTGTGCCTGGGCATTATTGTACTTCTCCAAGAGACAAATAAGGTACCTGTACCTATGCAAACCTTAAGTACCAACATTCAATACATAGATGTAGGACCTAGGGTGGGACTGGACGTTACGGGAAACCGAAAGACGGGCAGGAGGAAGGTAGGTGGTTGGGGGATGGAATTTTTGATTGGGGTTTGCATGAGTGTTCCGCGTCTGCGGTTCCCACTTTCCAATCCTCGAGCCATTGCACCGGGACGCTGTGGCAAAAAAAAAAAAAAAACAAGCAAATTGCAGCATGGAACTGAGAAACGGGAGCTGTCCGCACCGTGGTCGCCTCTCCGTCTTTCTAGTGTAGATTGCCCACGTCGCCCTCAAAACTTTTTGGGGGGTTCTAGCGTTAATTATCTGCATGGGCTTTGCCAGCTTTGGACAACTGTTGCACGCGCTATTGATAAGCGGTCGCTGCTATTCCCATACAACCCAAGACGCTCTCCTCCCGGGCTGCCCACTGGTTCCCAGGTTCCCATCTTGCCCCATGTTCCACATTTGACCGGCCTTACCAGTCCTGTCGACACTACCGCTAGCGCGCTGCATCCTCCCTCGTTTCCATGAGGTGCTAGCCAGGTGCTGCTGGCGGGTTTGCTGGAGACACTAAGAGCCACTCGTACCACTTAGTACCACTGAGCTGCAGCTTGCAGGTGCCCTCGCTTCGCTCCCCGGTTGTCTCTTGTCTCTCATCTACTCGCCTCCTCCCACACACACCCGCACCGTCTTCTTTTCTCTCGAGGTCTCCTTGAGAGCAGGCAAGAAGCCACCACCACACCCACCACCCATTGCCCATCGCGGCTGCCCTTGACCAACAATATAACACCACGCATCACATTTGAAGAACCGAAATCGGCCAGGCAGTGTGTGTGCCCCGGGATTGGCTACACACAGCTCGTCCGCAATCCGATCGATCGATCGACTGTGCGATTCATCTCGTCGCCTGGCAGCCATCACCAGTTCCGACCCTATACAGACGGCGCGACGAAAAGCAGAGTCTGCTACCGTCAATGCACTGAACCGAACCGTCCAACCATCCGAAAACGACACAGCGACGACAATCTAAAAATGAGTACACCAGCACAGGGAGAACCGGCCGTCCCGCCGAAGGAGAAAAAGGGAATCGGAAAGGTCTTGTCTCGGGTCAAGACCGTCTTCAGGAAGGCCGATCGTCGTCTTTCGACTATCGGTAGCGGCTCAAAAGCCGGCCCTTCTTCCAGCGCCGCTGCCGCCACTGCACCCGAGGAAACTCTTGTGCCCATGAGGTAAGAGCTTGATTTATTGTTTGAGGTGAAGAGGGCTGCCATTGGCAGCAGAGTCGCCTTCATCGTTTCTTGTCGTCGCCGGCAATGCATCTGTTGATCCATTTCTAACATCTAACTACAGCCCCGTTGAGCAATCTGCTGCGGCCGCACCTGAGGTGGAAGTAGTTGCCGTCCAAGGCACCAGGGTTCCGAGGTCTCAACTGTTTGCGGAGAGGGCGAAGAAGCTTGGCGATCTCTACGGTCTAGAGTTGAAGCCAAGCGAATGGCACTTGAGCGAGGGCGATGTCTTCCGCGTGGAGAAGCCCATCAGAATGCGTGTTCACCGGAAGTGCCATGTCTGCGACACTTCGTTTGGTGCCGGCAAGGAGTGCCACAAGTGCAAGCACCCGCGTTGCAAGCAGTGCCCTCGGGTACCTGCCAAGCGTACCGAGGCTGAGAGGGAGGAGAGTCGCAAGAAGAGGGCCGCCCTCGTCAAGGAGCGCAAGGATAACCCTCCCATCGTTGTCGACTGGGATCCCAAGCCGCAGAAGGTTGTTCTTACGAGACCGGCCAAGACGGGAGGTCAAGATCTCGAGTACAAGAAGCCTCGCCAACGCATCCGAAGAACTTGCTGTCAGTGCGAGAAGATTTTGAATGGTAAATCCAAGTCATGCGACAACTGCGAGCACGCTCGCTGCACCGACTGCCCTCGCGATCCGTAAGTTTAAAGACTCCCCTGCCACACGCATTAACAAACCGTGACTAAACAATTTTTACAGTGCCAAAAAGGACAAATATCCTTATGGATATCCAGGAGACGCCCCCGGTGTCAAGGTCGGCCACTATAACTGTGGCGACTGTAAACACATATTTTCGACGACTCCTGAAGACGATCCGGTCTGTCCGAAGTGCTCTTGCAGAAAGTCGGAAAGACTCACGCCCAAACGAGTTGAACCTGAGCCTGACCCAGAAGTTTGGGCTAGTCTCCAGGCCAGACTTCAAAATTTACAGATTGAAGCGCATTAGCACGATGCCTTTGGTCTTTCGCATCGGCCCGTACCAATTGACCAGCAATTGAGTTGAAAACGGAGGGTTCAATTGGAGGTTCAAGAATTAGGGGAAACCGGGGGGGGGGAAAGGGGCCCATCGGAAAGCGAGTTCAGGATCACGTTTTTTTTTTTAGTTTCTTTATGTTTTTGTCTTTTTTTCCTTTTATCAGTTGCGACATTTTAGCATTCTCTCACAATCGGGCTCCATCAAGTATGAATATCAACACCCATGAAGCAAAATCATTTACGGAGATATTTCAAATTTCGAGCTCGGTTGCGATTTTATTCTCCTTGTCACCAACCAACATCACACCACGCGAATTCCCCAAACAGACGACGATTTCACGACGATTATCCAAAAGTTATATCATTCTCTTCTTAGTCCGCTTTCATCGGCCCGTATATTCCAACTACACCAGCACATGCGATCATGGAGGACGAATACCCACATTGCCTGCATTTCATCAATCAATTACCCCTTTGCATCTAGAACCAATGGCGCAGCGAATTTTTTTCGAAACGAAGGGAGAGAAGGGGGCCCGCGGAAGGGGGGGGGGGTTGGAGGAGAGGAAGGGGGAAAAGCTAATTATTGGTGGAAGGTGTTTTTAAGATGCAAATTAATGGTTCATATGGCAGAAGAAAGTGCGGCAATGACCATAGCAAAGATTTTATTTTATTTTTCGTCCATAAGCCTGAGTAACTGAGGATAATAAGCCCTCCGATGTTGAAGGCTTTTTGGACAAAACCCACAGCAGGCAGGTCCATCAATCAATCAAAGAGTGAAACTCTTTTTTTTTTTTTTTCCCTCCTGCTCAGGTACCTATGGAAAATCACTTGTGGCCCGCACGTCGCTCCTTTTTCTTTTTAATTAAACTTCATGGGAAATTTTTTTTTTCCTTTAACGCACCAAATGTGTGCGTGTGCGTGTGCGTAGTTTCCGAAGGAAAAAAAAGCTCCGAATAAATACATAAACATGTGACATTGTCGTCATTGTTTTTGATGTTTCAAGATGATGTCTTTTTTTTTTTTTTTTTTTTTTTTCCTCCTCCTCCTCCTTCTAACCAATTACGTTTGATGAATTTTATTGATAAATTTGAGATTATCTCTGCCCCCCCTCCCCCTCCACCTCCCCTCCACTCCCCAAACATCATGATATTTATTTTGTGTCACCTACCCTATTTTATTAATCTTTTTTTTTTGGGGGGGGGGGGGGGGGAGGGGAGGCGGCGGCGGCGGCGGAGATCCGTTCTGTTGGGTCCACGGCTTAGTTGGTCGGCGAGATGAGGATTCGCCTGAGCTGAGTGGCTGACTGACGGACAGACATACAGACATACAGTCAGAGAGAGAGAGAGAGAGTATGGGGAGCCGGGGGTTGGTTGGTTTGGAAGGGAAGAATGTGTGTATAATTGGGTGATATGGTGGGGTAATGTTACCCTTTTTTTTTGGAAGGGGGGGGGGGGGGTGTTTTACCTCCGTGTAAGACTTAGGTGGTAAGGTGGTTGGAGGAGGAGGAAGTAAGAATATTTTTTTCCTGCATTCCGTCGGTAAAAAGCTGGGATGGATGATGTATTTGTCGTAGCATTCTGTTTTTTTTTTTTTTTTTTTTTTTTTTTTTTTTTTTTGTTGTTTTTCTTTTTGGTCCCAAATGTTTTGGGACTAAATACTGCTAAGCCAATAGTAGATTCAAGTCACGAAAGGAATTCGAATTTTAAAGATATGTTTTTTTATGTATATTATTTTTACGCCAGTAGGTTTGCTTCGTGATTATGTGATGTATATGTGTATGTATACGGAGTATACATGTATAAGTTTCCAACATGATGGATTCCAAGCATACTTGTGAAAGCAGCGTAATTATGCTATATGGCTCTGCACCCCCCCCCCCCCCAGCGCATTTCTTTGGGCAAGGGACTTGCATTTTCGCAGCCGGAAAACGGTGTCATCAGAGCCGAGCTGTCGGGAAAGGAAGTAATTAATCTTTTCTACTGTGAGACAAAAATTGCACGAAATGCTTGACACGCCCACGAGCGGGCTGTTACCGGAGGAGTGGTAAAGGAGGATTTACGCGGGGGTACCTGTCTCATCACAGAGTCAGGTTACCGGTTTGCTGGGTATGGATTGTGATTCATGTTGTTTGCTTGCTCATGTTTTTCCTTCTTTTAACCCCTACCCGACCGACTGGGCATTACCCGACCGTGTTTTGTGGAGTTTTAGGGAGGGAAAAAGAAGAAGAAGAAAAATGAAAACAAAAAAGAAAGGTTAATTACCGCCAGCTTGGAAATGGAGGGTGGGGAACCAACAGACCAGAGATGATCGCATGTTGTCATCTCGAAGGATTGAATTTTACTCCCTTGCTGGGGGTAACATGTGACGCCAGAAGCCTGACGGGCTGAAACGGAGACGTGGTTTTTTTTTTTTTGGGGGGGGGGGGGTGGTGGGTAGGTGTTTGTTGGTCAATGGGTGAGAAAGTAGACTAGGTTGATCTGCTTGCTTTTGGATGGATACCTTACGGTGAGCATATGCAAGCCCCTCCCATGCATGCGTTTACCAGCCAGTCGGTAAAAAGACTTTGTTGATCACAAGCGTTTGGATTCGGACCTTTCCCCATGTTTCTGAAGCGTTTGCACAGCTGGAAGGTGTTACTCGCTTGCCAGTAAATACATACATGGCGTTGCTAATCCCATCTTTCTCCATTGATGAGGGGTTTTTTCCCAAGGCGCTTTGATATTCTTTTTGCGTTGCATTATCGAAACCGAACCAGAGAAAATGAAAAACTTGGCACCTTGTCCCGAGCCGTGTCGTGCGCCTGTGTGTTCGTTGGCAGTTTTGCGGTGTTCCAGCCGCGCATTAATTCAATTATCTCAAAGCCAGCAAATTCTGGACCATCGTCTTGACGTACACTGATACAAGACGCTACGCCGTATTATGCCGCCGGCACATCTATGGCGTATGTGGAAAGAAAACGGACAAGCAAGCTTGACGACGAAGTGTTTTCCCTTCGCAGAAGATTGAGAATTTGGGGTTCCCTGATAAAAGTCCCTGCTGATCAACGATCGATCACTACTTGGCACTAGTTGTATATAATAATAACCACCCCCGGTTAGTGTCAACTAAAGTGACAGTGGGTTCACATCCGTATGGATCTCCATATCGCGCCTGCCGCGTCCGAAAAAAAAAAAAAGAAAATAAAAAAACGGTGAGATGGGCAAGAAGAACGGCCTTCCGTTCAACTCTCACCGCTCTGTCATTTCCGTCCCCTCCCCCTCCCCGACTTCGGATTCGGGTTCTCCTTTTTGTTGAACGTCCTCGCTGATGTCATGCATGAAGACCACACCCACAAGAAATTTCTTTGCCTCTCCTGTCCCACCCGACCCGACACTTTGGGTCAAGATCCAAGCTCGGTATCCATTCAGGTTGTGTGGAGCACTTCCTCCGCTTTTTCCTGTTTGTGGAATTCCAGTCCTCGATCAAGGGCCCAGACCTCTCTGGCTTCTTAAGAAGTGCTTGGTACCGAGTGAGGGGTTCAGCCGTAAGAGAGGCGATTTTACTTTATACATGTGGAGAGCATTTAATCAAAAACAACAAGGAGGGGGAAAGTACGCGAGAGTAGAAAAGCGGGGAGCAAAGGGCGTCACTTCGGTACAAGAACAGAGTGGCGTTAGTATTACACAGTAGTGATTTGGTCAAAATCGCCGACGGGGTTTTCGAAGCGTTGCTGTGCTGGCCCTGGTAGACCTCATGATGTGTAGCTATCATTATATCCTAAGTTTTCATCTTATAATCACATAAATTCTAGTGTGAACGACCCATGAGAATGCTCATCTTATTACTCTATGCGGGCACAGTGATATGCCCCTATCATGGAGATTGGCTTGCTGACTCACCTCTGGGACGTCACTGAGCTCAAGACGCACCGCCTCGCTCAATAATCCCACGTAAATTCGGTACAACGGTGCGGCTACTTTCCCACCCTCTTGACCTGATTTCCGTAAAATGCTGCCATCTTAAACTTCTCATTACCTCAGCCTTATTCGCTGCTCGACTCTCGCTATTCCAACTACCAGCATGAGTGCTACTCTCGGCTGCATGCCCAGACAGAAGCATGAATCCATGATGGCTAAAAGTTTATCGCAGTTCTGAGTATTGACCGAGAAGGCGGAGACCATGGTATGACAAAACACCCAGAACGGCACCCCCATGGCATAGTAGCCAGAGATGCTTGGGAGCATATTACTAGTATGAGATGTTCGAGAGGGACTTGCCGAGTTGGATGTCCAAGGTGGGACAGAGACAGCTTGGTAGCCAATCATCCTCGACGTCGCCCAATGCTTCCCTGGATTCTGAGGTGTTTGACTGATAACTAGGGTTATAAGAAGACGTCTTATGATCCAATCAATGTAGCCAGCTTCACAGGCCAGTGCTTAATGCTTGCTGTCCCCGTGTGTGAAGCTGTGGTATCCGTCTAGATAGTGATTGAATATCTGAAGAGCTGGGTATTGGCGGGCCCTTGTTGAGGCCTTTTGAGCTCTTAAAGGTTCATGGCACCTGAGCACATATTCAGTCGAGCTCGTCCGTTGACTCCCTGGGCTTTTTTACTCGAGTCTCCTGTTGCAATTCGGCTAGTTCTATCTCGTGAAACTTTAGAGGGAAGTGCTCCTGACAATCGACAGAATCGCGTGAAGATTTGGGGTGATTGGAATATCGATACCTCCTCTTGGCAACACTCCGACGTCCATTATTGGAGATGACAGCGAAGTTCCCCGCAAACCAGATACGTATAGCGCCCATCTCTTGGACATATCCAAGATGAAAATTGACCAGACAAGGCGTATTTATCTTCCTGCTCCCTGCCCTCCACCATCGCCATCACCGCCATCATAACCATTGTTCCGCCCTTCCCGAGAAGTCAGTTCGACTTCATTGATACCTAAGTGCGTCGGCCACCTTCATCTAAAATTGCAAGATCTAACCAGGCTCGTATATTGAACCCGTCACTAGTAATTCCGGTTCCCCCGCTGCATCCCCATGGTTCCCTCGGACTGCGGTTGTTCTCGAAACACATGCCCACCCAATGATTTCGGTCAAACAATATTTGAAGCGGCGATTAGATCTCTTTTAAACCAGACCGCTGTCTTTGTGCGGTGTCCGACCTTGGAAGAAGGCATGGAGCGAAGCCGTTCTTACAGTGGGGGCCGAGCCGCCATAAAACCTCCGGTCCCCGCTTCGCTCGAACCTCTATTGCGTGGCTTATGAGAACTGACATAGATACCTACGCCTGCCCTTAAAAGAAAGAAATGGTGGAGTTGAATCATGTTATATTCCAGGTTATGATAGGTCAATCATAGCTTGGGCCGTAACGACTGGTTATATAGTATTGTTTCAGAGCATCAAAGTATAGCATCCAATGAGGCTTCCTCGAGAAACAAAGTTACAGGTTGAATAGAGAGCTATTAAGAGGGGGGCTGCTTCTACCTGATCTTCTCCATTCATTGATACAATCCCAGATACGGTCAGGTTATGGTTACGAGGCAAACGAGCAGGTAATTAATTACCTTGGGTGATCGAAGGGGTCATGGGGTGGTAATGGGTGCATCATTGTGATCACTCTTCTAATATGAGAGGTGTCATCATTTTTATCTTTCCTTCTTATCTTTTTTTTTTAAAAAAAAAAAAAATAATAATAATAATTCTTAATCAAAAATGATTGTGGTATAATGGTGGGTGGGGTGGTCGGTGGTGGCCATCATGGTGGCGGTGGTGTTCTGTGGACGGCTAATCAAGTACCTACCTACCTAGGTAGTTGGAGGTGTTACTTAAAACTTTCTATTTCTGTTTTTCTTCCCATTCTCTTCAGCACTTCCCTTCGTCTTTACGGGACTTTTACTCTTGGCTTAAGCAGGTTACCTTAGTGATACACATAATTAGGAAATGTGCCGATGGTTCCTTTCCGACCGTAATGGCAAAAGACCACCATTCTCACACCCCCCCCCCCGGGGTTTTTTTTTTTTTGGGGGGGGGGGGCAAAAAAAGGGGGGGGGGGGGGGTGTTTTTGGGGGGGGGGGGTGGTGGGGAAAAAAAA
>MU865074.1:0-63866 GCA_033576145.1 Cladorrhinum samala | reverse complement strand
CCCCAAACAATTCCTCCCCCGGGCGCCGGGGGCCCCCCCCCCCCCCGGCGCCCCCCCAACCCCCCCCCCCCCCCCCCCCCCCTTTTTTTTTTTTGGGGGGGGGGGGCCCCCAAACCACCGGGGGGGGGGGGGTGGTCTTTTGCTGCTGCTGGCTTTGACTGAACATTCCAACCTCGATGTGTGTGTGCGAGACGGACAGAGAGAGTGCGTGGATGTGTATCTTAGCCTCTAACCACGGAAATATAACACATGTAAGTCATATAAGGTATGTGTGATTTTAGTCAAGACCCAGAACGAAAGCGCGGCGAGGTGTTACGCCAAACGAAGACGATGAACAATCCTTGTTGAAAGTTTATTGAAAGCAAAATCTTTAATGTATCTTCGGCCTGACTTGAAAAAAAAAAGACAATGGTCCAAAAAAGACTTTTTTTTTTTTTTTTCTAACTCGACATGGGGTCTTACTCGTCGTAAAGGCACCACTTATTCTAGTCAAGTAGCCAGTCAATAATGGTTTAACGTAATCAGATCGGAACAAGTTGTGATGTTTGAGCCGAGCCCTAGTTGTTGGGTGGCATTGCGCAGAATAAAAAGGGAAGAATTGAGGTAATGTGGTAGGTAGGTACACAAATTTCAAATCCATGACACCGCATCTAAACTCCAACTCCTTTGGCGTAGCGAAGCGATGATCTACTCGCATCCTCGTGAGCGCTCTCGGATGGGCGTGAATATGACAATGCATGCGGATTGTGGGATATCTTGATCAATTTTTTTTTGTTGGAAGCTTCCTATCTTCATCTATCTCTCTCCTCCTCCTGTTGGAGTAGGAGCTTATTTCTTTACTGAGTCATATCCGAGTTCCTGGAGCCCCCCGGACTACTAAAATCACTCCTGAGACATACCCAACTTCCAGATAATTCAGAAATCTATCCCGTTCGGTATCACATCTTACTCAGACAACCCCCCTTTATTGAAGCCCCAGATGACTCCATAACCGAGTCCTTATTTTAGTCCCTCTTCTCTCATACAACCCGTTATTCGTGCGGAAGAAATCCATAAACAAATGAGAGACAACCCCCTTCCCCCCCCCCCCCCCCAAAAAAAAAAACCGTATCGTAGTAGTCAAAATTTTGTGGTCAAGATATTGTCGCTCGATCCTGAAAGAAAACATAAGCCGGAAAAATGAAGACTATATACCCTGTTGCGCCGTCGCTTTCCTATTCCTCGTATCCGTTAAAGCCCAAAACATAAAGCACGGCCACCGGAGTGACCATAGTGGTATATTATCAAACAAGAACAACAACAAAAAAAAAAATCTCAACATATTTTTCCGTATATACGATGCGGGCCAAACGTCTGCGGCAGATCAAATCAGATAGCAGTTTCCGGCTTAGTCCTGCCGAGGACCACTCTCCGGCTCTTCCCAACTGTACCGCTTATCGGCAACTTGCGGCACGTGGATAAACTCCAGACTGCTTTCGATGCGATCCATACTCGCAGGGCTTTGTGGACTTGGAGGCGCAACATCCCGACTATTGTGCTGCTGCTGAAGTTGATGCGTTTGTTCCTGCCGTAATCGACTTTCCTGATGTGTCGCCTGGGCTTCGGCAACTAACTGACCCTCTTCCTCGGTGAAATTACTTCCTAGGGTGTCACTCGAACCATTCGTATCTGATCTGTAATGGCCCCCGAGCGGTCCAGGTAAGGGGAGCGGGGATGCCAATGGGTTAAGAGAAGCCGGCCCCCCTGGTATCGTTCGCCCATCTGGACCTAATATTCGTGGTATTGGTAATCGTTGATGCGGTAATTCAATGCCTTCTGGCAATGGACCTAAACATATTACTCGAGAGTCGGCGATTGGTGTTCGCTGTATGGTCGGGGGCGGAAACCGCATTGAACCGGTCAGAGAAGTTGGTGAGACATTGCTCGAGTCCGAACGGCTCACAGAAGATGCGACAAAAGTTTGTTGTGAATTGGGAGATTGCGGTGATATGGGTGAGTAACTACAGCCCGGGTCGGAACTGGTAGACGGAGCTTGATGCAGATGTGATGGTGGGACAACCGTCATTGGCGAAGGAAGGTCAAACACGCGCCCTGTCCAATCTCCATGCGGCGACACTGGCGAAGGCAGGCAATCGGGAAGTGAATTAGTGTTTGCGTACGTTGGTGTCGATACCGGCGAGGGTTCTTCGGTCGGGCGATAGTGAGCAACCGCGGCTATGTCGTGCATTGACTTCCCGTGGTTTGATGTTTGAGACGCTGTATCAGTTGGTGTGTAGGTCGGCACTGGTCCCAACATCTGCCTCTCCAGCTTTCTTCGCGTGAGTTCATATTGACTCAGCGGTGGAAGACTGTCAACCCCTACTTCGGTATCTTCATCCCCAACGTCATGGCTATCCAGTTCCACCGGCTCAAGCGGTACGGGCATCTCAAAAACCTGATGTTGTTCATCAGCTCCGACCTCGACCGGATCTTTACTGGTTCCGTCTGCTTCGTGCAGGTGAGTCTTCCTCGATCTCTTCTTCCTAATAATCTTGCTGAACATTCGCTTGACGGGACTTCTCGGTTCCTCTTCTTCCATGTGCAGAGCAGCCTTCTTACTCTCCTCAAATTCTCCATCTTCTTTCACCTGTGCCGTCTTCTTTCGGCGACGGCAGCAACACCACGTGGTAAATCCAATGATGCTGACAATGATGAATGCGCCAATTGCAATTCCAGCGGTCTGTCCTTGAGTCAGGCCCCGGGAAGGGGTTTTAGCCGGGAGACCCTGGAATTCAGGATAAGGACTGTTTGGCGGTCTCTCGATTCCTTCCAGAGAATAGTTGCTCGATGCGTTGTCGGGAAATAAGGCTTGATGGAGGGAGAAGGCGCTCCGGTCATACCTAGTAATCAAATACGCCTCTTGCATAAACGCACGCCCAATGATCCAGGTATTGTTGTTGCTCTGCTTCGTCGACCGTTTCAGGGGAAAATACGGGATACCGGATTCGCCATATTGGATGACGCCTCGGAAGGGGTATCGCAGAACTTGGGCAAAAGCTGCAGAAGGAGCCGTAATATTGACGACACCAGGCACGTTGAATGGCTGCCCGAAGTTGTCTGTATTGTCGAAAGCAGAGAGCGTGAAGGTGAATTCTAACGATTGGCCGTTCACAAAACTTGTATACTGGGGCCCATCCTGAAACACATAGACACCCAAATCATCCCGCCATGTCAAGTTCAGGGCTGCTGCAAAGCGGTCGCACACCTCGGTAGGCAGCCAGAGATATGGAGTAGATGAATCTATAATAGCTGTTATAGAGTCATCCATCGTCACCAGCGTCCGAGATGTTGAAGTCCAATTGGCGGCCGGTGCTTTGTCGAGCGATGTCACATGGGCTGTTACTCCGCGCAGGCGAACCTTTGGGTTTCTCGTGAGCGGGTCGAGGGGAAAGGTTGTACTGTGTGGAGCAAATCTCATCTTGTCGTAGCCGCCCAGGGTCAAGGAGCCGACGGTGCCGTCGTTCTGACCGTCTTTGATCTTCTGTCAGCACACAGTTGCAGAGAGATCAGGAGAGGGAGCTAGCTTACTTGGACGATAATATGCGCCAGCCGTATACCCGTAACTGTGGCTAGGTATGATACCATACGACTGAGCTAACTGTGGGATGAAAGGGTTGGTCAAGTTTGATTTGAAGACACCCTGAGTTACACCTAGGCCAATGTATCCTTGGTAGTAGTTGGTGTCGTTGATGGCGGCCACCAGAACGTCATTGATGGAAGTTGTGAAGCTGGTAAGCGTGTTGACGAACGCAACTGTTTCCAAACCATAATCCCCATTGCCTCCATAGCCTGTGTGGTTCATTCCCAGCTGGTAAGGACCCAAGGATCGCCATGTTTCCGAAGCCGCAATATCAACGACACCACCGCGAGCATCAAAACAGAGCTGATCTTCACCTGGGAGTCAGTTGTGCGCCAAGTATCAATGAATTTGGGAATGCTTACTTGGTGTGCAGCCGCCGGTCGAGATGGTCCATATTTCGGACAAGGCCGTCGCAGGAGTGAGATAGACCGGCGAGAAGCCGACAACGAACATGAAGTTGGACCATTTTCCGTCAAAACTATCGAACCATTCTCCAGACGGTTGAATCCATAATGGCGCGGCTTGCTCCTTGGGAGCCGCAGCAGGTGTAGCTGACGATGGAGCCGGAGTGGCAAGAGCAAGTCGCGACGTGGACAGCAGCAGCAAGATGTCATAGACGACAGCGCCCCGGAGACAGGACAACCGCATTGTTGCAGCACCCTGGCCTGGTCTGAACAGACGGCGCTGCAACGGGATGCGCGGCGAGCAACAGGCAGGTCTATCACAAGAGCAGAAGTCCTAGGACATTGGTGAAGCCGTCGTGGTGTGCCATGGACTACAAGACGTGTTAGCGAGGATGTATTGAGGAGACAGCTCAGACGGGCGTCGCACCGTCAGCCGTCGTCGGTTGGAGAGGCTGGACCTGAGTGTTGGGGCTTTTCAGGAATGCAGCAGGAACAACGTAGGTTTCACCCTGAGGGGAGGGAGGAAGATAGACGCGGGCACGCGGGTGCCCGTCTCGTCTCTCGCCTCTCGGAACGGGTGATGGAACGAGGAGAGCGGGGGGGGGGGGGAGAGGGAAAAAAAGGAGGATACTGCAAATACCAGCCGGAAACGAGAGAAGGAGAAGCGAAGTTCCTCACCTTTTTCCTGGGTGTTGATGGGTAACACTCAATTCCCAATCCCCGGTCTCAAACAGAAAAGATCGGCGCTGAACAGCACCCCGTTTCCTCAGCTATGGACCTGGACCTCGTCTCTCTGCGCACAGCTGCATACGATTAATTCTACACGTCTCCCGACCTCACGGATCCCATCTGGAACTGGCTGGGCTGGGGAAAAGAGAAGAGTGGAAGGGGAGGAAAACTGGAAGCTGGAACTTGGAATCTGGAAGGCCTTCTTCCTTCCATGCCTTGGTTCACCCGCTAGTCGCTCCCCGCTAGGTACCTACTTCCCACCTGATCCTAACCCAGTACTTCGGACAGTAGCGCTCTCCGCTTGATCGCGGCTATCGGTCCATCGTCCTTGACATTTCCCTTTTTCCACCTCTCAAAAGATGGGGGGACCCAGCCATGGAACCCACCCGCCCCAAGCAGACACGGCGTCCCCCGCCTTCCCGAAGGCAAGGGAGCAAGGGACAAGGAGGCAGGTACGGTACGCAATACGTACGGTACAGACATGGGTGAGCGACAGGACAGGGGCTGCTGCAGATTGCCTTCTGCTGGCTGGCCCGTGGTTGCTGGTTCATTCCTGCTGGCTAAAAGCAGGCCCAAGGAAATCAAAGTTCTGTGCTGCGACAAAACGCTTGGCTCTCGCATTGAGTGGTCATTCCTCCGAAGCATCCTTTTTGCCTCAATTTTATCACGAATGCTCTCAACAGCCCAGCACGTGGCTGGCTTGCTTTTATACTATGTTGATCCTGTTCCTGGGGACCCGGGGGGGGGGGGCTGTTTGTTAGATCCGATCTCGACAGGGGACTGGACTGGTGGGCAGACGCCAAACGGTGACCACTCAGACACGCAAAGAAATGTCCGATTAGATTCGACCAAGCCCGACAGGGTTCGTCTGATGTGCATAGAATCGTTCAACTCGGTTCAACTGTGCCCCCGTCCGACTCCAAGACAGTCAAGCCAAAGTCATCGCCAGCCACTAACAACACGCCGTTTCATCATCCACCGGCCAACCCGAAGAATCGAAGTAAAAAAAAAAAAAGTGTGTGGGGAAAAACATGGCGTTTGACACCAGCACACACCCATTTGACCAGGGACCATGACTGATGCCATCATGGCTCGAGATCTTCCGGCACGATGCCAGAATACTGGCATCAACACCGCCATCAATACATGATTAGACTAACTGGTGAACAACCCTTCGCTGTTAGATGTCGTCAATCTTGGTCTGGCAAGAGGTGTGGCACCCGTGGTATGCAGGTCTCGTGACCTGCACACCGACCACGAGAGCCACAGAGCACGAGGATCTTGGAAAATCAACAAGAGTAACCACTTCACCATCGGCTTGGGGACCTGTCAAGTGCCGGGGAATCTACCGGTGCTCTCTTGATATCAAGCTCAACTTGCTTGCAGGAACAGGAGATGATCGCTTCGGCAAGAACTCCGACGAGAGGTCTGCAATTTGGACAGCAGGTTCTCGGCGGTTACCACTACCTTCCCCCACCGCTCTCAAAGCTTCCATACCAGCAGATTTCTCAGTGTCAGTTTTATCAGCAGTCGTCAGCCACCTTCCCACAGAGGCCTGACCCCGTTGCTTCAATGGAGATGCACTTATATTGCCCAAATATCGGTGGCAATATGGCACCCTCATCTTTCCGGTTTTTCCGCCTTCCACCTTGGGGAACTGGGAGGATGATTGCTTTAAGGGGGACCATAAATGCACCAGACACGGCAGAGGTAATATATCTCACCACTCAGAGCATGAGGACACTCTGGCTAAATACAACACCACCTATTTTGCCGAGACCCCAAATCAAGCCCTCGAGTCCCAGTCTGTCCGGACCACACCACACCCGAGTAGCACATGACGGACTCATTAATTACCTTCCCCTCAGATGTTGGATCATTGTCTCTCCTAGACCGCCCGACAGCTGAATGTTGTAATGTCAATGGGAACAACACCGCTGGCCAGATCGGATGTCGCACGGTTCTTGCTCAACCCAAATCGGCTCTTGAATACCAGATGCAACAAGAGTGATATGCTTCATCATGAGTCCCGTCGGCCTCGAAACGTTACCCATCATGAGGCCGTCACCATGTCTTTTAAAACACAAAGTGCATTCCCACCGTCCCGGACAGCTCAAACAGGAAGGCGTTGCGCAACCCTTGAGATGGGGATCCGCCATGCATGCGGCTCCCCTCCGTTCTTTTTCAAAAGTCCCGACGACGATCCAGACTCTCTCACATCCACGCTTTCTTTTTTTGACAAGCTTCAAATCTTCCGAAACTCTGTCGCTTCTCGCTTCTCGCTTCTCGCTTGTGTTGCCATTTCATTGGCTGCAGAGGGACTTCCATGCAGCCCAAGAGTGACAACACAGAATGGGGAACCGTTTTTCATCTGAAATGCTACTGTTCCATGACGAGGGTCTAATACCGTTGGAAAACATCCGAGATGAGCAGATACCGCTGGCCTGTGCGAAAAGTAAGCGTCTTGTTTCTTTTTGAACGAAACCAGTCCAAGACACGGAACTGGTGCCAATGTCACCCGGCCAGGTTGGTTCAGCCATTGCGGAGGAAACGGGAAGTTAGCCAGCGCCACGCTTGTTCACTCCTTGTCGCACAAACAGATCAAATGGTCGACGCCTCGATTCACCTGTCGGCTGGCGTGGCTGGCCGGCAGCTTGCTGGCGGCCAGCCCTGAGAGGTCGCTAGTAATGGCAATTGCCGTGTAGGCCAAGAGGAGCCAAGATATTCCCCTGTCTTTTGCCCCAGCAAGCCACCTGTTCAGAACCTTCCCATGGTGGTGTCAATCCGTTGCGTCCACTTCCCAATGCGGCGCGGAGATCAGGGAGGACTCCCCGAAGACATGCCAAGGTTGCATACCAACTGCTGCATCTCTTGCGTCTTCTGTCTCTCGTTGCGATTCTAGAAGCCAAGCATGGCTCACATCGATATTCAGTTTTATATATATATATATATACAAAAAAAAAAACCAATTGGTATCATTTTGTCTTGTTTGAGGTGACGGTGAAGGGTAACTGGAACGCATCTTATCATCATGCAAAGCCGACTCGTTGTGTCCGGGACCGAGGGTTGGCGGTCCGAAAGCCCAGCTTGAACCACGGATGAGGCAGTCTGTGGTTGCAGCACCACACAGCGGGCTGAATTGCAAGCGCTGATGAACGGTGCAAGGTACGGGGAATACAGACGGCAACGGAAGAGGTGTGGCTCGCCTCCCCAATGTGGTGTGGTGCTCGGCAGTCTTTTGGTTGGGGAAATGGAGGAGAGGAGAAGGGGCAGGTTCGATCAGACATTCCGTTACACACTACGCCCCAGGGCTGCCAGTAAAATAAACGAGTCGCCGAAATCAGTGGGCCTGGGGTGTCATTCACCTGAGCAGTTTGCATGCACGTCGTTTATCTTGAGTGCACCCGAGGCCGACCATTACACTTATTTCAGCCACTCGCCTGTAACTGTCCGGGCCAGTTCCTTCAAAAAGTCAGAGATATGAAAGCAGCTGTGTAGGAGACGCTGTTTTTGGGAGTTGTGATGGGACAACAACGTGGGACAGGGCGACCAGCAACGGTCAACTGTGAAGTATCAACTTATCGATCCCAACCTGTGAGCGTTCCAGTCTCCGATGACTGGCCAAATCTGATCTCTTTGCCTTGCCTCCCGCGCGCTCCCGTGTGAACCGGGAGCTGGCAGGTCTGGGGCCAAGTGCTTAGCCAATCGATTCATCTTGTCCTGATTCACTCAAGTCCCGTCCCCTCGGATGGGGTGGGCTGGTACGTAGACTGGCCGAGCAAGGGGGTAGGGGTGTCCCTTGCTTTGCTCATCGGTCCTTGGCACTACCTCCTCACCCCCAGGTCTCCCTCCGCCTCGTTCTGTTTGGTACAGCGTATCTGGATTCCGTAAACTCACAATACTGCCGTCGCTTCGTGGTAACCGGCACCTTTCAAATGACTGTCCCACAGGCCATGCTATTAGGCTCAAACACTAAGCGTGCGAATGGCTGTCCAAAAGCCTTCAATCTAAAGTCGTGCGGATTGCCGGGAAAACGATTTACACAACAATAATCTATTACTCTGGTGCGCGGTGGCGGATGGACCGCTGTGGTGGGCGCCGCGTTGTGTTGTTGTCTCAGGGCTTGGATAATACCCGTCCGACAACCCGAATCCCTTACGAGAGCTGCATCATTTCCCCCGTGGCTCCCCGCTCCTCTCCGTCGTGTTTATACCATTGTGCGCAATGGTTATGGCATCCTGATGTCAGGAACCCGAGCTCTTTGGAAAGGCGGACAAGGGCCTACTCAAACAAAACGATAGGGACAGGTTCCCCCGAGCCGCAACAGCATGATCGGGGGTAGACAGGTGCTGCTCTCTCTCGCAGTGCTGTACAGCGCTGGCCCAAACAGCGTGTTGGGAGGTTAGCTATCTTCATACCGTCACGTTTTTTTAATTGTTTATTTTGCTGGGAGTTCCTAGGAATCTGACTGTTCAGTAATAGGTGTACTCAGACCACAAGATGGAGCTCAAGGTTTCGGAAGGACGGTCATCGCCAATACGACGAGGGAGGCAAGCTCATCGTCGCTTCAGCTGGAGACAACAGCCACAACAACGTCTACAACGATAACCTCCAAGCTGTCGAGCCTAGCGGAACCTAACACCACCCTTCAGTCGAGCATCAGACGACCTCCAGCGTTGCCGCCATTTGCTGGTGTCCCGTCCGTTGTTAGTTCGGTGGTTGAGACGTCTTCGGTGGTTCTCGGCTTGGGGGTTATCCATGCGACGGCTGATGCGGGTGCGGCAAGCCCGACATCAACGGGCGAGGAGTATCTCTATCCTGCCGTGAACGGTGCAGACGGACCTCTGACGACGGAGTCGGAGGCCTACACACGATCAGTGGTACCGACGAGGAAATCGATCGCTCCAAATCAGGGCACTGGAAGGGCACCACCACCTATGGACGTGATAGCTTCGTCGACCTTCACCTCTAGCACGGCTAGAGTCATGCCCACACGGCCTCCTCCCCGACCGGAACCCGTGATCTCGGACCCAGCGGATCAGCCGGAAGATACCCAAGCTCCAGTCGAGACTCGGGTCGACGCTTCGGCTGCGCCTCCAGAAGAGACTTTTGCCGGACCGTCACGGCAACCGGAAGTAGTAGTAGTCCCTACACCACCGCGCGGGGGCCCTCCAGGTCTCCCGACAAAGACCACAGCAACCACGGTTGAGGGGACCACACTCACGTTTGTGGTGGGACATGGATCGGAAACCTCTTCTCCGCCTACGGCATCAAGCACATGGGCTCGATACTCAAATTCCTCGGCATTTTACCCCAACCAAACCGTTGGAGCCATCACATCAGCTCCGACCGCAAGCTCACCGCTTACCTTTTGCCAGGCCTCTGACTACACGAAACCATCAACGATCTGGTCAATTGTTCACACGGAGACCATCACCTGGTATGGGAATCCAGAAGATTACACACCATCTTATCCACCTATCGTAACACCTACGCCTGGTCGATCGTGTGTCGACATCATAGAACCCCCGAGGCTCACACTCTCTATATGCACGTCCACAGGCGCAGACAGCAAATATGTGACCTGCCAAGTATCAACGTCGACTGAGAGCTGGAACTTTGGAACCAATACGAAACCTCCCCCAAATCCCATCACTTTTCTCACCACTGATAAAAATCCAGCAGTGGTGTTCTCAACCATAGAAACGCCAGATTATGGAGTGAGCCAAGAGGCCTCTACGAGACATAACCACGCGAGCCCGACCGATCATCAGGCTCCAATATCAACACCACAGTATCAATCTGAGGGTCCAGGCCGGAATACGGCACCCCAGTACATGTCTGACCCAACCAAGCCAGGCCAACCACCAACAACTCCCCGACCTTCACCAATAACTGTCATCGTCCAGCCAACTCAAGTCATCATCGGCTCGACCACAATAACAGATCAGACCTCGGCCAATACTCAGGTCGTCGTCGTGGGAGGCGAGACATTCACCATCAACCCAACTCAAGTTGTAGGCGGTGGCACAACCATCACTCGGCCTGGCTCGCCCTATGTTCCTCCTACAACCACTACCCTCGCCACCATTCCAGTCGTCGTATCGTCCTCTGTCGCGATAATAGGTAGCTCAACTTTTAAACTCGGCCCCACCACTACAACTGCTGTTGTCGGGGGCAAGACTTTTACCATTGGTCCCTCAGCCATCGCTGTCGAGACCCAGACGTTCAACTTGCCACCACCCGCCCAAGTACCAGCTCCGACAGAAGTAGTAGTGGCAGGCGGCGAGGTCGTTACAGCCATTGGTCCGTCAGTAATCGTCATCAAAAGTACAACAATCACTTACGGCCCCTCAATCCTGACGACACAAGTCGGCGATGAAGTCTTAACCATCGGTCCCGGCGGAGTTACGTTGGGTAGTGGAGAGGTTCTAACCGCCAAGAAGGGGGAAACTCAATACGCCGTCGCGGGTGGAGTGACGGTTACTAAAATTGGAGCAGACGTAGTTGTTGTGGGTGGGAAGAGTTACACAGTTGGACCCAAAACCGGAGAAGGAGGAGCGCCAGCGACGACTGCCACAGTTACGATTGGAGGCGAAATAGTCAAAATCGGGCCGGGTGGGGTAGAGGTCGGGACGTTGACCATGGAATATCCTTTTGGCATTACGGCGGTGATTACGCCGGGAGCTAGGGCTACGGCGCAAGGAGGGCACGCGAGGGAGACGGGCAGGACGGGTGCAGGAACGGGTACGGGGATAAGTGGGGAAGGAGGGGAGGAGGAGGGAGAGGAGGATGCAGCAGGCACGGTCAGACCTGGGCTGGGGTTACTGGGAAGTGTGGTGTTGGGATGGTGGTTGCTCTGGGGGCTCGTGGGTTAGATATTTAACCGCACCCTTTTTTTCTTTCTCTTGCCTCTTGGGATGGCTTATCTGGCGTTTCTTGGTGTTTCTCAGGCTTGGGATTGGCTTGGGGATTGGAAAAATATCAAAGGAATAATGTGGTTCTGGCTTCTGGTCGTGGGGTTTTCTGGTGTTTCTGTTTTCTTGATTTTTTTTTTTCCATCTTTTTTTTTTCTTTTTTTTTTTCTGTCTGGTATTCTTTTGGATTTCAGTATATTGTATACCCGAAAGGATGCTTGAGGAATAACTACCAAGCTGGGTCTCCCTCGACGAAGAGGAAAGAGAATTTGGATATGAATTGGAACAGAACAAGCGAGTGTAGTGCAAGGGTATTCTTGACTCTTCCGCATTGTTGCGGGTATGAGTCGGGAGACGATTTGCTGTTTGAGTTTGATGTACCATTAGTCACGAGATATCACTAGGCTGAGATGAAGCGGAATAGTACTATCGAACTGACATGGAGAGTATATACACAATTGTACTTATTGAGATGAATGATACTGTGCCTAGTAATTTCCTCGTGTACTGAGAATAAGAGAGTATTACTAAAGTTTGCTGTATTCAAGGGTTCATTTCCAACCAGATTGCGGTTTACCAGTCAGGGAATTTATAACGTTGTTACAACCAACTATATACATCGAGATGTGTGATTACTAACAAGGGAAGCCTCAAGCCACATCCACATATCCTCTCCTCTACTATTTCCCCTCACTCAAGTCCTTTTTTTTTTTTTTTTTTTTTTTTCATCTTGGGCACTTTATGAAATGTGTCCTAATTATATTTTTGCATCTGTCAAAACTGTTGCGTGTGTAATAATTATGTCTACAATTCTCCGTACGAAAAGTAGTAACTTAGTCTTTGAATGAAAAAAAACCAAAAAAAAAAAAAAAAAAAAAACCCCTACTTTCTCTTCAACAATATTCATACATTCAACTAAATTTACCTAGGTAACTAGACTAGGTACGTTTTGATTCCCCAAGGTATGATGTACCTATGTACATACATACATACATACATACATACATGAATACATTGGAACCCACCTGGAAAGGGTTTAAGGGGGTTGGGGGGTTGGGGGGAGGGGCGCCCACACGGAGTGGTTATAGTCCCAAGCAGTTTATAATACCTAGATAGTTGGTTCCGCTGAGCAAGTAGGTTAGGTACTTGCCTTATTTTTTTTCAGAATTAAAGTAATAATAGTAAGGGAGGGGAGCCCCTGCGAAGAAGAAAGAAAGGTCAGATTGAATGCCGAGTAAGACGTACCTACCCTTAGGTACCTAGGTACCTAGGTACGTAGGCAACTATGCCATGGTATTTATTACAAGCGACTTTGTGCTCAAGGAACCCCAAGACCCGGTAGTAAGTCAAGAAAATGAAAATCTCAATCTCTATTCATATTTATTTACCCATTTTTCTTTTTATGACCCATATCCCCAATGATAATATCAAACTAAAAGAAACCTGCTGAAAAAAAATGATGGAGAAATCTTCCTCAACTGATTTCGTTTTTCCGTCCTCATACAAATAAAATATACCCTGGGAATCAAAAAAATTACCCCATACTTGACTTGTACAATCTAAGCCTCCTGCTTCTCCTCAGCAACAGCAGCAGCAGTAGACTCCTCAACGGGGGCAGCATCAAGCAGTACCTCCACGTCTTCCTTGTCTGCTTCCGCAACTTCCTCAGCATCCTTCATCTCCTCATCCTCCTTGTTCTCCTCTTCCTCCCCCTCCTTCTTCTCCGCACCACCATCCTCCTTCTTCTTCTGAATTCCCATGTTTATAATAGGAGTCGTATCGTTATAGATTCTCAACAACATTGCGCTCCGGTCCTCCTTTGGCAACATGAGATTCAAACTCTGGAAACTCTTCCAAAGCGGCAGCGCCATGGTCTCATTGAAGTCCTCATCGGTGGGGTCCTCGGGTTCTACCCTCAAGACGCAGCACCCCAGTCCCAAATCCCTGACACGCTCACCAATCTCGTCGAGCTTCTTGTAATCGTCTCCGGCAATCTTGGGGAACATTTCGATAAGGAGTTTTCTGAGAGTCTCCTTTTTGCGCAGAACAACCACGCGATCCTCGCCAATGTATCCGTGAAGGATAGGCATACCCTCGCTCTGGATACGCCACCTGCAGACCTCGGCGGAAGGGGCGTCCTGCTTGACAAACATCTTGACACCGCCGTGTACAAACTTGACGCCGCGGCCTTCGTTCAAGGTCAAAATGTCGCGGACTAGGGCGGAGGTGTAGTAGATGGCTTTTGCGGGCTCCCCCAGTGCGTTGCGCACCATGTACCGGTCTGTAGGGAATCTGGGGTCGATCTTGTAGAACTTGGTTACGTCTTTAATGACTTCGTGGTCTGGAGACAGATACTTGAAGGGCTCCTCGTACGGGCCTTGCTGTCTAATCTTCTTTTCGGGCCCGTCAACAGCCGCTGGGGTAGCGTCGGTCTGGGGAGTGGCAGCTGTGGAATCATCGGTGGGCTGAGCTGCAGCGGGTGTCTCTTCATCCTTTGTCTCAGGGACAACAGCCTCAGAAACGTCTGGGGTGGGAACTTCGGGGATGGGCTCAGCAACGGGAGCAAGCTCCGTAACGGGGTTGACCTCCGCAGTAACAATATCCTCATCAACCTTCTGCTTCTTGACGCCGCCATCATCCTTATCCGCCTCCTCCTCCTGCTCAAGAGGGCGCTTAGCCTGACCGCTAGCCTTGGGCTCCCGAACAGGCTGCTTGCGGTTCTCCTCGGGCTTAGCCTTGAACTCAGCCTTCTTGTGAAGGGCAGTGATGAAGAAGCCACCGGTATCCTGCTGATGAGCATAGACACGCATGCAGCGCTCGAGGGGCAGATCGTGGCAGTCGCTCGTCTCCGGCCTGGGAAACATGGTCTCGACAAGCCTGCTAGGCGTCACGCCGTCTTCCGTCTTCTTGGTGTACTCCTCAACCTCCTGCCAAGAGCTCCACATGCGGTTCGCTTTGTCCATGATTTTCCACGTACGGAGACCGGGCTTGCGCTTGAGGAGAGGGAACTGGTCGCTGCAGTCGAGAATCTCGACCTTGTCGGGGCCGCCGCACCGCTCAATGGCAGCGGCGACAACCGACTCGTTCTCGACCGGGTTCATGCTGCAAGTCGAGTAGACAACACGGCCGCCGGGCTTGAGCATCTGCAGGGCGCGAACGAGAATGCGAACCTGGGTGAGATGGAGGCCGAGAGCGCTACCCGGAACCCAGTCCTTCCAGAGGTTGACGTTCTTGCGGAGGGTGCCGTCTCCGGAACAAGGAACATCGGCCAGAATGCGGTCGAACTTCAGGTAGGCAGGTTTGCTGGGGTCCTCGAGGTTGGGCACCCTGAGCGAAGGGTACATGGTCGCGTCCTGGTTGGTCACGATCATGTTGGGGGAAGACAAGCGCTTGAGCTGATGGATAAGCATGTGGCTGCGCTTGTAGTCGGCATCGTTTGCGATGAGCATGCCGGTGGCTCTGCCGTCGTCGCTGGGGTCGGCCTCGAGGCGCGCGGCCTCCTCCTCCTGAGCATCCTCAGTCTTGGGCGCACCGTTCGACTCGCCAACAAAAGACTTGACGACCTGACGGATGCGAGACTCCTCGCCGCGATGGATCATCTCGAGAAGTTGGGCGGCCTTGCTACCGGGCGCGGCACACAAATCGAGAACGGTCATGCCGGGTTTGAGGTCCATAAGAAGGGGAGGAATCATGCTGACGACCTCCTGTCTGCTGATGTTGCCGACGCTGGTCTCGGAGACCAGGAAGCGCTGGAAAGCGGCGAAGGGGGGGAATTTGCGGACCACATTCTTGGGGGTGGTCATCCACCAGGCAAGGTTGTCGGGATACCACGGCACAGGCTTCGGGGCCTCGACTTCGACGCCATCATGAGTGATTCGGGTGATCTCGGGGATGTATCTGGTCTGGAGAAGGCGCTTGACGGCGAGGGCGTGACCTTTTGATCCGCAGAATCGGAAACTGTTGGGCAGCTCCCTCCTGAGCGCAGTCCAGAATTCCTTGTTCTCCTCCTCGGGGAGCTGGAGCAGAGTGTTGTAGTACTCTTCGAGTCTCTTGTTCTCCTTTGCGACTTCAGGGTAGGTCTGGTAAGGGCGATGTCCGCCGCGGTTGTCGCGTCCACCTCCGCGGCCACCGCGCCCACGGCCTCCACGACCGCCGCCTCTCTTGCCCTGGATTTCAGACGGTGTTAGCAGTGAAAAAACATTTTCGCCAGACAATTGCTCGACAACGTATCGACGAAATCGACGAAATGGTGCGCATACCCTATTGCCACGGCCCATGCTCTGTATCTGTCGCGATTGCTAGCTTGTGAATAGTTGCAATGCGCACCAATCGCAATCAATTGGCTGCTGGCTAATCGGTGGAGGAAAGGTTTTTTTTTTTAAAAAAAAAAAAAATATCCTGCCGCATCGTCTCAACAAGCTGCAACTAAGAATGTGGGGGCGGGGAAGCTATCTTATCTGAACTCTCCACAACCTTTTCTCCACCGACGAACTGCCACAACACATCAGAACACCCAAGGGTTGCAAGGGTCCCAAAGTTTATGTAAGCCAAGATTTAACTAAGTGGATATCCCGTCAAGAAGCGATAAAGCTTCGTTTCATTATTTGCATGTATACATTGATTTATCCATCGTTTGTTGTACAGTTAACATGGCAGCATAAGGCTGGCACGTACATCCACCTCGGCCGAGGCCGAGTATCCGGGGTTCAGCAATGGTGTTACACCCTTCCGGATGCAGTCGATGCATCACAAAGTCATTATCAAGACACTCTGATCGATCAGTGATCCAGTCGCACAACGAGACAGATAGTAACCATCGACGGTCACACTCAGCCATCAAGTAAGCCCACGGTCCAGTGGATAACCCTGTCGATGCCATGTTTGTTGATGGCACTGACAGGGATCACTGAACAGTCTTTCGTCCACGCCCCCTCAACACCGCTGGGGTGAGTCTCATCCCCGCGGGTAATGGCGGCAAGATATTCCCTCAGCTCCTCAAAGTTGGCCTGCGTACCGGGCAAATCACACTTGGTAGCCACGACGAACCAAGGCTTGCCGGCAATATGAAGACCGCCAGTATGAGCCGCGTCCACGGCCTCTGCTTTGGTTGTCCAGAAAGTGTTGTCAGAAGGATCCTCTCCGAGCCCCCATTCGATCTGGGCTTCCCGTTTCCGCTGCTGCTCCTCCTCCTCGCGCATCTGCGCATACAGCCCAACTTCCATCCACAACGCCTTGAGTGCCTTGACAGCGTTTCCGTTGCCGAGATCAATGACAAAAGCGAGCACGCCAGCTCTCTCCACATGCCGGAGGAATGCTATGCCGAGACCTCGGTCCAGGTGGGCACCCTCGATGAGACCGGGGATGTCGGCAATCGTGAATCTAGTTCGCTGCTGGCGCTCAGGTTCGTCTAGAGCAGCAGCCCACGGATCATCTGATGTTCTTGACACCTGGCGGTAGCTTCTAACCAATGGCCTGCCCTTATTATTGTCAAGGACAACTGTGCCAATGTTTGGTTGCAACGTAGTGAACTCCCAGTGGCCGACCCGCGCACGGCTGTTGCTTATTGCGCGCAACAACGTGCTTTTTCCCGCGTTCGGCAACCCAACCAGGCCGACATCTGCTAAGAGTTTGAGTTCCAGCTCGACATCCATAGAGATTGCCTGCTCGCCCCTCGTGGCGAACAAGGGCTTTGGTCGTTCCCTGGACTGAAAATGAGGGTTGCCCAGGCCACCGAGCGCACCTGCCGCCAATAGTATTGGTCGTGGTGTTGCTCGGGAGAGATCCAAGTACAGCGGCGCTTTGGGCTGTTTGAGGAAATGATCGCGATTCGGAAGGGGCGGGAGCTGGATCCGTTTTGCTTCCGAGGATGAGATTCCGGGATAGAGGATCCATTTTGCGCGCTCTGGATCGTCAATTGGCTCTCCATCCTCGCCTAATTCCACAGGCCGCAGCGCCAGTTGTTTCTTCCGGCGCTTGAAGCGATGGTCGGCCATGGCTCGATTCTCGGCTTCCGGGTCGTTCCGGCCTAGTTCTCGGACGATGGTGCCGACAGGGACCGTGATGACAACGTCGTCTCCGCGCTGACCACCCTTGGAGCTGCCCTGACCCGTCTTACCCTTCCCTGCGCGAATGAATTTCCTCCTCGCCAGCTTGTGTAGTGACGTCTCTCCGTGGGCAGCCTGAATGTATATGCTCCCACCATGCCCTCCGTCGCCGCCGTTTGGGGGTCCGTCGTCCATGTACGCCTCGCGAAGAAACGAGATACACCCATGACCGCCGGCTCCAGCATAAAGACTGAGCTTTGCCTTGTCGGCGAAGTGTGGCATCGAGTAGTCATCGGGAGACGGGTTTAGATGGTGGTGGCTGCTCGTCGCGGGGTCGTGGATTGGCGTTGCCGCCTCGGTGCTGCTACATCGTTTGCGGCTGATGGCTAAGCTCGTGCGAGCTATCTGTGTGCCATTGACCTTGAATAATGACGGATATAAAAAAGGTAGAAACACCCGGGGCCCGCGAGACCGACACGCCATTTGGGAAGTTTATATGTGGTTTGGTGTCTAGGATATTTTTGGACAGGGGTCCTCTGATAAGATATCGAATCGAGGAAAAAAAAAAAAAAAAAAGAATGGGCGCTATGACCACTTTGCGATGTGGGGTTTTAGAAGCACCATCCCTGTCGATCTGGGAGGCATGAGGGAGGGATCAGGCCTTTTGAAGTCCCGTGCCCAACAATCCACTGTTCATGTTCGTCCAATCTAGCCGTTTGTGCTCCTCTCAAACTGGGGCCCCAAACCGAATTCTTCAACGGATGAGGCAGGGACACCCAATGCCAGGCATGGGCAAATGAGCAAATCGACAAAACTCGATTTGAAAATTTGAATTCTTTCCCCGATCTGGGTTTCCCGGATTGAGACTCGCCATGTCTTGGCTTTCCACGAAAAATGTCTCGCGCCTGTGTTCCCCGCGTGACGGCTGGCTCGCCGCGAGTGTAATTTGCAGAGTTCCCTGGGCTGCATCAATCACCGCAGTGCATGATGAGACTGCATCATGGAACAACGGCTGGTCTCCTCAGTTGAGCAAACCACTCAGAAGCCGAGCGAGCGAGCCAAACATGCGGTCAGCATCCGAAACGAGAGGAGCTGAATGGTTCCCTTTCCCCCTCTCTTGTTTTACCCCCCTCCCTTCCAGCCTCTTCTCTCCTTGGTAATCCCATCCAATCGTGTGGTATTGGAGTTGTCCGACCCCCAATCGATTCAAGCAGCACGGCCGTGGGACACACGCAGCCCGCGGGCACAAACGGAATAAGAGCGGCTATTTTTTTGCTCCTTTTCAAAAAAATTATTTTATTTTTTCTGTGTTGTGACATTGTTGATCTCCTGACACGCATTCCACTCGATATTGCTCTCACCAACTCTTTCTCTTGCCCCCCCCCCCTCCTCCTCTCTTGGTCTCCACTGCCTCCTCTTTTTTGCACTTGTTTTCCCCTCACTTTCACAAGACGAGTACTAATACTACCTTGTCTATCCACCTCGTCAAACGGTGCGGATTCTCGTCTCTCTCTCACCCCTCTTTCCCCCTCCCCCTCCTCATCCCATTCGTCGTCGTCCTCTTTCGCCGCATCCTCGTAGCGTCGCAAAGAGGATTTTTGGAACTACATACGTACATCAAGGACGGACGGGACTTGCTCAGAGCTCAAGGGTTTAATTGGGTCATTGGCATCAACTGGGGGTCCCCGCCTCCGGATCAGCGCGTCTCGGGACTGGTTGGACTGGCATTGGGCATCTGCAAGACCTGCAGACCAATGCTGCCAGAGGCCCGCATTCGAGCCACGACACACAGAATCCAGACTAAACGTGGTTAAGCCCGCCTTGGTTCAAGTGGGAGCAACCCGAGCGAGCCACTCTTTGCCCAACTTTCTCGACCATACACAGCCAGCGCCAGAGCCTGCGAGAAGACGTGGTTGTGCTTCTCTCCCTCTTCCACTCCTCTCTCACACCACAACGCCGTCCACCAGAAGGGTCCGGCATAGACAGCACATAGCATACTCGCATATCGCAGCACTACTCTCCTGCAACTTGCTCTCTCTCTCGTCCATTGCGAGCCTCTCAGTAAGTGCGTCCCCCTCTCTACCTAAACTCTCATCGCTGCCCATTTCATCTCCTCCGTTGTTGTGCTGCGTGGTCCTTATCTTCTGGACGACCTCGTCTCTCCTCTCCTCCTCTCCCCCCTCGCATTCCCTCCTACACTCAAGTTTCCCTTTTATTCTGGGCAGGACCCGACAATCACGCACTGTCATGACCAAGATCATGATACCATATTTTTATCTTTATTCACCCTGAGAAAAGCCCTCCGAGGTGTTTGCCCACATGAACCCCCCTAATCCATCACACCAAAACGCTCAAGTAGCAGCACAAACGCAACTCCAGCAGCAGGCACTAAACATGTATCCCAGAGAACACAGCAACAAGTCCAACCGCAAAGGCGTCATCAGGATGGATCCGGACTGCGCCATCTGCCACGCTCCAGCCTCCATGGCTTGCGAGTGTGAGGCCAAAGGTCTGGAAGTAGCCGTCAGGCAAGCCGAAGCCCGCATGATGCAGTCCATATACAACGACATACGGTCAGTGATTTCTGCTTTCCCGCCACGCCCCGCGGTACCGACATGTCCTGATGCTAATTCCTTTTATAGTTCATGGGTTCGAGCGCATGCTCAGGACTACATCCTCGAGTACTTCCGACTGTTGACGGAGCGACGAAAGACAGCTCATGCCGCACACCTGGATCGGATCACAGCGCACGCCTATCATTACTATCACTCGCAACCGCATCCCAACGAAATCAGCGCCGCCCAGGCGCAGCTGAAGAGGGGCATCGACGAGGACTGGCAAGCTTCAGTACAGCGCTACCCGGAAGTGCTCGAGTATTTTTACAGCTTGGTTGAGTTGACCCTACCGGATGACAACGAGCCTGCCGTCAAGGATCCGCCCCTGAGCGCACTTCAGGGATCACGCAAAGCAGCGAGACGAGGCACCGGTCCTGGCACCGCTGTAAGCGGGCCCAGCCTCGCTGCCCCTCCTCTTCCTCTTGAAAGGGAGCCATTGCCTCCCATGCAGATGCAGATGCCAATGGCTCTGCCTCGTGGGCGGACACCCCCCGCACTCGAGCCTCTGCGGGAGAGGAGGACTCCCGCTCCGAGGGACAGGCGGCAATCGTTTGCTGGTGGAAGGCCGCCCCCGCCGCCCCCGCCGGCCTCGTACTTCCCTCCACACCCAGGACACCCTCACTACTAAGGAAGGCAATTACTTCTTTCACGTGATCGATCGTGTGCGTCGAGTATCACGATGCTTTTTTTTTTTTTTTTCAAACTCTGCTCGACTTCGCTCTTTTATTTTTTCTCTACGCTTCGTCCTTTATGATGCCGTTGAGTAAAGAGATCCTATCACTTTCAGGTTCAACAACGGCAAAACGACATTTTTTTTTTTGCATAGCATTGGGCTTTCGAGTTTCTGGATCGACATTTTTCTTTTGTTTTTTGTTTCGGCTGAAGGGGCCCAGAACAATTGGGGCCGGACATAGGGGAATGATTTTCTTTTCTGGGATTAGGTTTTTTTGGGGATGGGATGGAATTTTGGATATCTGTGTATTTGATCAAGTTTCGATGACACCAAGGCGGCGTTGGTGGATTCTGTCGGTTTGTTTGTTGCTGGTGTTGGCACCTAATGCGCGAGGTTTGAAAGGGATATGCATTGCGGCATGGAGGCTCTGTGGGAAGGCGGTATACAAGATTGTTATCTGAAAAGAGAAAAAAGAAGGGAGGAGGAAGGAAACCAGGGGTTGATACCACTACGATGACTTTGGCTTTTTTTTTTTTGAGAAGGAGAACAGCGTTTCTGGCTGGTCATGTCAGCAGGAAGGGGAAGCAGAAAAGGCCATGGATGATGGTGAAGAAAGCGTTGGGGGGGGGGGGGGTGCGCTTGTGACAAAACCACTTGGTAACGCAATCTCTCCTCATGGCCTCAACCGCTCTCAGCTTGTGTGGTCACATCGGAAACGCTTTTATGTACATACGCAACAGAAACTTTAACACTTTATTTTGGGGCAAATAGAGATGAAACATGTGATTGATGCTGCTCCCATCGCCGACAGTGAGGTGATGCTCTATCGGCAGACTTGGCCAACTCCATTTGATGCTGGGCAGGGCCCACGTGAAGTTCTCAGCTGTAACCTAACGTTGATTCAAGCTCATCACAACCCTTGTCACTGACGTCTCTACTGCCGTGCAAGATGTTGTACTCTAGACACAGCCGAGACGAGAAGGTGTTGGATGAGGAACACAGGGGCTTGGCCACCCCAAACGAAAGTAAAGAACAACAATCCTATGAAACAGTTGGAAGATGCCGAAAAGGGTCGATATCATCGAAATTTTTCATGGAGCAATGGCTCCATAGATAAGCAGACAACGACCAACACAATTTCAGAAGAATAGCAACAGAATGAAGCATCGATACCCGAACTGCGGACACGAATCTCGGGGAGAAAAAAAAAATCCCCGAAGGCAGAACTGAGAGAGTTACAAAGCGGCAGGATGCCGAGTGGACTCGGTCCAGCCCAGTCCAGTCCAGCCCACTGAGTCGAGCCGTTCAGCTGAATTTTGGAATTCAGCCCAGTCTAATATAGGATACGATACGTACTGATAAGACGGGGGACACATCGTTCCGCATGATTATTAGTATCAACGACGAAGTTCCACCAGATGATTATCATCGTGGACCCCTTCCTGGAACTCGAACCATACCACAGTACTAATTAGTAGCCAGCACCCTGGGGCCCCCGTCCCCGGATTTTCAAAGCCCGAAAGAAAGCTAACCCCGGATTCGCGGATTCGGCACTGAAGCCCGATGCTGGGCATGGGACCGATTAGCTGTTTTTTTCCCACTTGGCGATGATCATGAGCTGCATGACATTGCATGTATTCAGTTGGCTACATGAAATGGCATGACGGTCCCCACCGACCGGTAGAGCCCAACACATAGAACACGTATACAAGCTTGAAAGGCTTAGCCTTTTTTTTTTTTTTTTTGGGGGGGGGGACTAATTTATGGTATGGATGGGAAGACAAACAGACGGACTGGACGGACGAATCCACTAGAACTACGGAGTAGACTAGACACAGATAGAAAATTGAAACAGCAGAGACTAGACAAGCAGAGCTGAACAGAATAAAGAGAGAGAGACTCAAACTTGGAATCCGCTGAACAGAAAAGGAAATCGAACCCCCCCCCCCACCCCCAACCCCCCCCATACATCAAATCAAAACTCTAAGAAATGGAAGTTCTAGATACAACAACAACCCCCCCCCTCCCCCTTGCATTAAATCAAAGCTTCAAGAAATGGAAGTTCTAGAAACAATCCATCCTCCCCCCCCCCCCCCCACCCCCCATTTTTTTTTAAAAAAAAAAAAAAAAAAAAAAAAAAAAAAACCACTTCAAAAACAGCAAGGAACAGACCGGGAAAGTTTATTTTTTAATATATGTTTAAAAACTTTTAATAATTAATAATATCAAATTAGTTTATACAATGATAATTATAATCCCCCTTTTAAAACATTTGAAAAATCTTTACCAAAGTGTGATGTGAAGGTTCAGAATTATGTATAAAATAAAAAAATAAAAAAAAAGGAGGAAGGAAGGGAAGGGAGGGGAGGGGAGGGGCGATGAATTGCTTTCAACCTTGACATGTTCGCGTTCAGTCTCTTTTGGGGAAGAATAATTAAATAGAAACCCTCCTCCCGGTCGCCTTTCACCCTCTCCCCTCACCCTCTCCCTATCCATATCGCCTATCCCCCAGTGATTAACACACGTTCAAAGAAGAAGAAAAAAGATTGATATATAATAAGCTATCCAAAAGGAGATATGAGTTTCAAGTTTATTAACAAAAGTAAAGTCCAATATATAAAAAGATCAGAAAAAAACTGGTGAAGGGGGGAAGGGGGGAAGAAGGGGATCACAAAGTTGAAAGGACTTTAAAAACAAACATTTCAAAAAATGTAAACAAAGGTTTTCAGGCAAGGCATAGTGGGTAAATAGAGTTTTCAATACGCACACACACACACACACACACACACACACACACACACACACACACAAAAAGAAAACACACACACACATACACACATAGATATATATATAAATATATAAGCACCATCTCGCGAGACAAAGCGAGCCGCTGTATCACTTACATTTCAAGATACGATTGTCCATTTTTTTTTTTTTTTTGGGAAATAGAATATGAAGTTTAAAAAGCTGACTAACTGAACATATAGAAAGAAATTAGAAAGACAAGAAAGACGAGAACTCAGGGTGTAACTATGTGATAGTTTACAAATTACCAAGTTCTCCATGTGTAAAAAAAAAAAAAGGGGGGGGGGGATGGATATAAAATATCCTACATTCTGTATCTATACATGTCCACAATTCCAAAGGTTATATAGCATATCATCGGCAAGGTATGAAGCAGAGTCATGCTTCATTCCAAAAAGTCAAGTTAGCTGGGCTGATGAAGGATCGAGCCTAAGCAGTTCCTCAAATACTCTAAGAATCTCACAACGACCAGGGCATCAAGTACTGTGCCTAAACCAACATCTCGTTTCCCATTAGCATAACATATGCAAGCAATCCCTCCTTAAAAAAAAAACTAAAAAAAAACTCCCACGTCCATAATAACTCTTGATCCAAAATTAGAACGAATGATAAAAAAACTCTTAGGGTATTTATTTTCTTGTTTGTTACACATGACATAATATCCAAACGCAAAAAACACCGCAGTCGCTTTAAGAACTATAAACAGAACCGTTTTGTTACTTGGACAAGAATACCCAAAAAACCAAAAGCCCATCCCCACCCATCCAGCTTTATACCAGCTATGCCACCCACGAACAGAAGTCAAAGAAAGAAATATATAAGCCCCCGGCCAAACCAATTGCTCCTTTAAGCGGCATTGGCCAAAGGAGTAGGCTCAACACCGACACGCTCCTTGCTGAGAATGTCAAGCATGAGCTGCGATGGCCGGTTGTCACGGTAAACCTGGGAGCTTTCCTTGAACATCTTGACGTTCTGGAGGTACTTGTCAAACAGGTATGCGCTGTCCATTGGGCCGCCCTTGGCCTCAGGGTGAAACTGGGTCGAGAAAATGGGTCTGGTAGTGTGGATCATACCTATAGGGAATATGTGAGCACAAATGCTAACCTTGAAAGAAATTTTTTTTTTTGGGGGGGGGGGTGTGTGTTCTTACCCTCATTGCTGCCATCGTTGAGGTTGACAAAGTACTCCTTAAAGTCGGAAGGAAGGGTGGAAGCATCAACGGCGTAACCGTGATTCTGGCTGGTAATGTGGCATTGACCAGTAGTAAGATCCAGAGCGGGGATGTTGTGAGCACGGTTGCCGTATTTGAGCTTAATGGTCTGAGCACCAACAGCCAGAGCCAAAAGCTGGTGACCAAGGCAAATACCCATGACGGGGACAGGAGAGGTCTCCATCAGGCGAGCAAGGTTGTAAACAGTCTCCTGGCAATGGGTCGGGTCGCCAGGGCCGTTGGAGATGAAGATACCATCAAAGTTGTCGGCAACCTTGTGGATGGGGTAGTTGTAGGGGAAGACAGTGACGGTTGCCCCCCGACTGACCAGGCTGCGGAGAATGTTCTCCTTGACACCGCAGTCAATGAGTGCAACGTGGAACTCAGCGTTGGGGTTGGCAACGACGAAGGGGGCTTTGGTGGTCACGCGCTTCACCAGGTTGATCGCACCAGGGTCGATGAAACCCTCATCCTCGTCGGCATCGTACTCGTCACCGATACTGATTCTAGCAAGCGAGGAACCCTGCTCACGGAGGTAGGTGACAATGGCACGAGTGTCGACGCCAGAGATGGCTGGGACACCCTCCTTGGCGCACCACTCGCCCAAGCTCTGAACAGCGGTCCAGTGGCTGTATTTCGTAGCCACATCGGAAACAACAATACCAGCGCACTGGATATGGGGCGACTCGAAGTACTTGAGGAGGTTGAACTCGTCACGCTCGTTGGAGGGGACGCCGTAGTTGCCAATGAGAGGCTGGGTGAAGACGAGGATCTGACCACGGTAGGAGGGATCGGTCATGGACTCGGGGTAACCGACGAGTGAGGTGGTAAAGACAGCCTCTCCGGTAATGTTGGCGTCGGCGCCAAAAGCCGTGCCTTGGAAAACCGGACCATCCTAGGGGTGGGGGTAGGTAGACGTTAGAGTTAAGCTTAAACAAGAGAGAGCCTAGTATATGCATTATCATTGGGTAAACGTACTCTGATGGTGAAGGTGGCGTCGACGCCAGAGGCAGCAGCAGTGGCCCTCCTGTTGAGGTCGGGCATAGCTCTGCCCTTGCTTCCGAGGATAGCGACCTTGCTCGAGAGGCGAGTCTGGCTGGCGACCCGGAAGTTGAGCCCCTGGGCAGCGAAGCCCGCGGTCTTGCGGAGGGCCAGGCGGGAGAACATCTTGACTGTCTAAAGTGATAGATGAAAAACGGGTAGTGAATATTCTGGTGCAGCCACGCGGGGTCTTAAGCGGACAGGGCTCTCCACAGATGGTCTAAACTTCTAGTCAGTATGAAGCGGTGAGTCAAGCCATATCCCAGGAGGAGACCGAACCTGAGAGGTAATCCTAGCAGAAGTTCATGTTAGTTCTAGGTTTTTTGGACACGGCAATCTGAGAATAGGATGCTCAATGATGGAGAGGCGGGAGGATTGGTATCTTGGGGACCCCAAGGTTTTGCCCATGGAGAGGAGGTGACATCGCCCCGGGTGGCCAGTGTTGATGAGAACAAGCCACGATTCCACCATCGATGACATGGACAGCGGGGTTGACAACAGCTTCACAGCCCAACCGGCAAGCGTGGGCGAGACAAAACAAAATAAGAGTCATACCTGAGAAGTGAACTCGGACGGGCGGCCGTTCATCAGCGCAGTTGTCAGAGGCTCAATTCCACAAGGGAAGTTGGTGATAAAGTTGGGGTTGGGAGTTTGTGAGGTGGATGCTGCAGACTTGTGCGATTGCGGATTTCGTGCGTTTCCGATGGAATGGGATCGAGAAAAAAGAGTCAAGCAAAGAAAAATGCGGAAGAAGAGAAAATTTTGGTGGGTCTTTTTTGTCACTCAGGCTCCGAAAGAATTCCATTGGCGACAACTTCATTGGTCAGAAGGACTAGGAACCGATAGTGGCCGATACACGGGGCGGGGCAAGCCGCGAACTTTTTCATGTTTCCCTACATTCGTTCTAGCGGCCCCTCCAAAAAGCGAGGGACCGGCAGAGATTCGGAGCTCCATCGTTATCATGACACAGCTAGCACTGATCGCTATAAATTATATATTAGTTAGAAACCACAATTCCACTGACCGAATATGTCGCAGATACCCTGTATCTCGATTATGCTGTCTGCGGTTTGCCAAGCTCACAGAAGAACGACTGGTTGCGTCCTTAGTGACGATTGGGGGGGGGGGGGGTGGTGTGTGACGTGCAACAGCCTACCCCATTACTAGATTGACGGTCCCCTACCCCTTCTCTCATTGGAGATTTAGGAAATTACCCGAAAAAGTCTATCAACATGCGTATGTTTTATCGCATAGCATATTTCCTGGTGGTGGTGCTGCTGCTGCTATTGCGGATGATGATGACGATGATGATTATTCTATGTGCCACGAAACATTGCAATACTTGTACAACTTGATTGGTACACACACACACACACACACACAAAAGGGATTCCTCAGATGGCACCGAGTTCCTTGAGCTTGGAGATCAGCCCGTCAACATCCTCAACCTTGCCGCCACCTTGTCTCGTGGGGGGTTCTGTTTCACGCAAAGACGTTAGCAAGGCAACAACACTCAACCTTTTTTGCTCTCTCATATGAACGAGCACACTCACCCGTAACCTTGAGAACCTTGAGTCTCTTATCCCCCGTAATCCCGTAATCAGCCAGCGTCTTCTTCTCCAGCGGCTTCTTCTTGGCCTTCATGATGTTGGGTAAGCTGGCATAGCGGGGCTCGTTCAACCGCAAATCGGTGGTGATGATCATGGGCAACTTGGCGCGCAGAGTCTCAACACCACCATCCACCTCGCGCGTGACGCTGACGGTATCATTCTCCCCAAACTCGACAGCGCTTGCCTGTGTCGCTTGAGGCCACCCGAGCAGACCAGCGAGCATCTGGCCCGTCTGGTTGGCGTCGTCGTCGATGCTCTGTTTGCCGAGGATGACGAGGTTGCTCTTGTGCTGCTCTGCGGCGGCCTTGAGCAGCTTGGCGACGCTCAGGGGCTCAAGGTCGTCGCCCTCCTTGGTCTCGACGTGGATTGCGCGGTCGGCGCCCATGGCCATGGCGGTACGCAGAACGTCCTGTGCCTTTGGCGGTCCGGCGCTGATGACGCAAATATCCTCGACGCCGCCGGGGGCCTTCTTCTTCTCGCGGATCCGCACGCTCTCCTCGACCGAAAGCTCGTCGAAGGGGTTCATGCTGTGCTTGACGCCCGCAGTCTCGACGGCTGTCTGCGCCTTGTTGACGCGCGGCTTGACCTGCGAGGAGGGGAAAGGGGACCGCATTAGTGACTGACTGAGACTCGCCTGCAACGCAACGCGGCGACTGCATGATACGGCCATTGAAATTTTGACCGGGCAGAATCAGAAATACTCACAGCATAGTCAATTACCCGCTTGATGGGCACCAATATCCGTAAGGCTGACATGTCGTCGAGATGCTGTTCTGGGGGGCGGGGGAGACTCGGTGGACAGGATACGGTCGGGAGGAGGAGACGAAGCCTTGACTTGATCGCATGCAATTGATGGTCCCGGCTTTCTGGTCGATGCCGGCTAGTGCCGGGTCATCTACCTCGGCCAACCCGGCAATGTCACACTCGACATACATAGCCCTAACCCTAAAGCGTAGGTGCTATTTGTATGCATGTATCATTCTTTTGTTTGACCCTTTTAAAACAAATAAAATATCCATGGGTGGTATAAAATCACAGAATGTATTCGCCAGTAAACACTATGTGTATATTCCGTCCAAGACATGAAAAAAAAAAAAAAAAGGGACACTCCGCTCCTAGACTCCTTTGGAATGTTTTGTCCACCCCATTTTCCCTTCCCACCAGCTTAAGGCCTCCTCGCTCACCAATCGTCCCACTCCTCCTTGGCAGCAGGTTTTCCAGCTGCCCCTGAGCTTCCACTGCCCTTGCCCATAGCGGCAGTACCGATCGAGTTGGCGTTCGTCTTGCGATTATCCGCAGCCGAAGCGAAGTCATCCCAAAAGGCACGCTTGCTCTCATCAAAATTACCGGTGCTGACGGGCTTATACCCACTGCCCGAGGGGCCTTCCACAAACCTCGTGAGCCCATCCGAAGCAGTCTTGGCCCCCGCCTGCGCAGTCTTCGCTGCCGTAGCCGCCGCATTCCGTGCCTGAGCCGCAAAGTCGGATTCGGCGATCTATCCCCCCAAACCTTTTAGCATCACATCTAAACCGCGCTCCAGCCAGAATAGAAAACTCACCTGCTTAGCAGTAGGCTGAATGAATCCCTCGTTTACCGTCTTTGCCGTCTTGGTCACGGTGGACGTGAACCATCCAAACCCTTTACTCAGAGCCGCGACCGGATCTTTCTGCAAATCATCCAGTCCCGGCAGGGCAGCGGCCCCCTGCTGGTTCCTCTGCGCGGGCGTCGAGGAACCCGAGCTCCCAAAACCCTGGTACTTGCCGCCCTGGCTGGGAGGCAGGTCCGCCGACCTGTTCGCGTTCCTCTCTCCCAGCTTGGCAAAATAGTCCACGTCGACCTTGATCTTGCCGCCGCTCAGGGGCGCCTCGCTCCCAGTCCCGCTTTCGGCCCCCTTATTTTCCGTCTCCTTCTTCGCCTCGACCTTGGGCTTCTCGCCCTTGACGTACTCTCTCCCCTCCACCTTGGCCGTCAGCCTCTCCTTCCACTCCTCCCCGACCGCGCCGCTGTACCGGTCCCCGATGGTCACGTCCTCCCAGTCGGAACCCAGCATCTTTGTTTCCTCGTGCTCCCTCCAAAACTTTTTCCAGTTCTCGTTGCCCCCCAGCCTCATCCTCTCAATCTCTGCGCTCTTGAAAGCGTCCATGCTGACGCTCCTCACAAAGCTGATGTGTACCCCGAGACCCCTGTGAACCCCGGCGCAACTTAAACAGATGAATATCCCGAACTTGGGTGAGGCCCATTGAGGGGAAGGGGCGTTGCAGTCGCAGCATACCGAGTTTCCTGGTTCTTGTTGGATCGTGACGAGCTTCAATCATTCAAACCAACCAAACAACCCAATTCATAATTAGTTTTAAGAGAAAATAAAATAAAATCATAGAATGGGCGTGAAGACTGAAAGACAGGATTTTTTGATTTTTTTTTTTAAATTATTTTTGGCGTACCTTTTGCCTCGTCTCGGGATCAACCTCCCACATGGCCTTGGACGCCATCTTTATCTTCCCTCTTGATGTTCCAGATAAATTATAGTATTCTCCTGTGTTCTCCTTTTATTCGACAATTACCGAGCGATCAAGAAATTTTCGAGTTGTTTAGGTACAAGATCGAGGCAGCGTTGCGTTGCAATCGCAGAAAGCTGATCAAGTTTGTTGTTGTTGTCGCGTGGCGTTTCGAAACAATGGATTTTCGAAAGGGAGAACGACGGGAAATGCGATTGGGACCCGTTCAGCTTGGGTGGTCTGTGGGAGGGTCTGTTCCGATAGCAGTCCACTCACAGAACTGTACACTGCCCCAGACTACAACCGAAACGCAGCGCTTTGCCCAATTTGATTTATTGGATTCTAGAACAAGGCCGGATCAAAAACTTCCATCACTCGGACGAGGTCTAGTATTCGAAATTTACCCAAATTCAAATCCTTCTGTGGTTGGCCCCTCTCTAGATAGGGGGCTCGGCATTCTCAATGCCACCTGGAACTGGTACTGGAAGGTCGTGCCTGGGCCAGAACGGCATTAACCGCCCCCCCTCCCACAAACATACCCACGGGCACCTCACCGCAACATTTCAGAGCTGGGTGGAAAATTACACACTCCCAAGCCAGCATCACAATCACATTGCGCTACCTGAAAATCACTAACTTTTCCCGCATCCCAAAAACCCAGCTCCAGCCGCCAGTTCCTTCTAGGTATAATACATGCCTGAAGAATCTAAGAGCAAAGAGGAAAACCGGTATGTCTACAACTCAACGGAGATGGGAAAAAAGAGAGAAAAAAAAAAAAAAAAAGAGTCATCAGAAATATTAAAGTATTTTGTTTGCAAAAGCCGCGTAATAATGGTTCCTGTCTACCCCGCAATTGAGCGCCTTTTTTTGAAGCCCCTTTGCAATCCCAGGACGCCAGGAGAACTATTCTGTCGCCGCTCATTCTCGCTTTCGTCCCATCTAACCATAATGAAAATTCATCACTCCGTAGAAGTCGTGAAAATGCGAAACGCAATAAAGTTAATACATACGAAGAAAGGAGCTTGTCGAATAATTATACCGTAAAAATCATTCGCATCTCCTTGTTTTCCACGATGTCAACTCCCAAGCTCATCAAGAGCCGAAAGTCGTCATCTAGGCAGCGGGGGCCGTAGTAGCACCAGCAGCCTCCTCAGTGGCCGCAGGGGTCTCGCCGGCCTCCGGGGCGGCGTGAACCTCATCGTCAGTCTTGTCGGGGCTGTCGATGGCGACCTTGACGGCAATCTCACGTCCATCAATCTCCTTGCCGTTCATCTCAGCAACGGCCTTCTGCTGAAGCTCCTCTGAAGAAAGGGTAACGAAGCCGAAGCCACGGCCCTTGCGGGGCTCACCGCGAGCCTGAAGCTTCTTAATCATGAAGCGGGGGATAGGGCGAAGAGCAATCTTGGCGGAGACGGGAGAGTAATCCTTGAAGAGGTCCTTGAGCTAATGAGGGGGTTAGCGATATGAACAAAGATGGGAATGCGATGCACCCCTCGAACGTTTTGTGGGTTAAATAAAATGTTGCGAGAGGCGAGTTATACGCATAGAAATGGCAGTAACGAACCTTGTCCTCGGTCAGGTCATAGGGAAGGTTGGCAACCATGACCTTGGTCTTGGAAGGAATGCCATCGGCGGGGGGACCGCGCTCACGACGCTCGCGAGTAGGGCGGGGCTGGGGTTTGCCGGACTTGTCAGTTTGGGCCTCGTTGGTGATATCCTTCAGAGCATTAACCTCATCAGCTGGGGCATCGGCACTCTCAGCGCCTTCCTCCTTCTTCTCGTCCTGTTTACATGTTAGCTTATCATGTCTCCATAGATACAAGTACACCTGTTGGGCATTGTGGGCGAGCACTTTTCCCCAGCTGATCAAGACAGTGCTTGCCAACATGTTGTGTACTCCCACAAAGCTCAAAAGTCGTAGTGTAGATGTAGGCTCTAGGTGTCAAACTTACGTCACTGCCACGGCCACCGCGAGCACGTCCACCACGGCCACGGCCGGCACGGCCACGGCCACGGGTAGACTGGCGGCGGCGAGTGCCCTCGGCACCAGAACCCTCACCGGCACCCTCGGTCTTCTCGTTGGCATCGGGCTTGCGGGCAAGCTGGACCGAGACCTTGCGCTCGAGAATCTCCTTCCCGGAGAGCTCAGCGATAGCACGCTCAGCCTCGCTGGGGGTGGAAAGGTCGACGAAGGCGTAGCCGACGGGGCGGTCGGTGCGGGGGTTCTTAGGAATGGAAACAGACTCACTAAGCGGTGTGTGGTTAGCAAAGTGCATGCATAGATAAGCTGAGGTCTGGAAGTCGGGGGATATGCAAGCAAGACGTGGCCCACGATGCAGCGGCGGGGGACAAGGCCAGCAAGCAGCGGTCAAGCGGCGGCAGTGGGCAGCTGGAGTCATCGGGCTCGGCGCCGATGAAGCGGAAACGGGAGCGGGAGCAGGATGGCGCAGGAGACAGGGAAAGGATGCCAACTTACACAAGGTAACCCTTGAAGAATTCCTTCAACTCCCCCTCGGTTGTCGCGTAGGCCAGGTTGCCGATGTACAGGCGGCGACCTTCGGCAGCGCTGGCAAGGACGGCATCGTTGTTGTTGGACTTGTCGCCCTTGTCAGTGAGGGTGGTGTTGGCCAGAGTGTTGGCGACTTCATTGACGGCCGTGCTGGCAGCGTCAACAACTTTCTCCACGACGGTAGACATGGTGACTGATTTAAAAGGATGTCGGTCGGATTTGGTGGTGATGAAGTTTGAGATGTCGGTCCACAAGATTGTGTGAACAAAGGTATGATTGACTCGTTGGAACAAGCAACGTGAAGCGCCAAGGATTGGTGGGTTGACGGGTTCACGGGGACGAGTGGTTATTGAACTCTGGAAGCTGAGGGGGAGTTAGACAGGGTAGCTTGGTGCCCTAGAAACTGGAGGTGCTTGGTTGACGAAGGTTGGATGGGGCTTGTGATCGATCCTTGAAGGTTGACGTGGGGAGGAAGGGAAAAGAAGGGGAAAGGTGAGTCGGCGCGGTCAAAAATTCAAATATTTTTTCGCAAGTGTTCGGGGAATTAAGCGAGTGGCAGGCGTGGCGGCAGCCAGGGTACGTACCTGGTCTTTGCCTGGGGTTGGGTGGGGACCAGGGAAAGTGCAGGGAGCTCCAGGGAGTGAGATGTGTGTGTCGTGCGAGATGGAAAATGGAAGGCGGCTGTGCCCCACCAAACTTTTGGAGGGAGCAGGCAGCGTGACCGTCTAGATGTGCTCTTTGATGTGGAAAAGGGGGAAGGTGTAGCACTGCACCGGGCAGATGAAAAAAAAAAAAGTTAATATTGGACGTACCACTTGTGATATTGACTTCGGTTTACTGGAGGTGTTATTGAGAGATGTGTGTGTGTATGTATCTCGGTAATGTGGTTGGTTTTCTGCGTGCGGAAAAAGCCAATCGAAAATATCGAAAGTTTTTGGGGTTGGGTTTGTTGAAGGAAAGCTGCTCCTCCCACAACTGGTTGAGGCGTTCTTTCAAATTATAAGAAACTTGGCCCGTGCGTTTTTGCAGTTTTCGTCGCTGCCACTCCCAAAGAAGTCGAGCATTTCGGTCAATAGGTAAGTGCCTCTTGACCTCTTGCTCTTGTATGTTGTGGTGGTTTGAAATGGGCATATCCATACATTCCATCAATCAGGAAGGGGCCACAACAATAACATCACCTCCATCCGCCACCGTAGCGGCAGCTTCTGACCAGGAAGATTGCACCAAGTCCTTGCCTCCACAAGATGGGAAGTCCCCACGCCACTTGGTTCGGCCTCGAAAATAACACCTGCCAGCCAGGCTGGATGGGCAGATGCTCCCTCTACCGTTGTCTCACTCGGTTCGATGACAATGTCAGAGCATCAGCCTACGGACCGCCTGTTAGTCACTTGGATGGCTTCAACGGACAGCTGTCATAAGATGTGGTTAGGCTGGCGATAGCGCGGGGCCTGGCCCAGCAGATCCTTGCTTGCATCCCCCCATGCTCAACCGTTGCACTGGACGGAGATGAGAGCAGCGATGCATTACATCCCTCACCGCAAAAGCATCTCCTGAAGGGTGAGGGGAGAATGGAGAAATGGCCTGACGGCGGATATCAACTTCATTGGGGGTCGTTCCGTTTTGATTCTCGGCGCCAGGCTCTAAAACATCTCTCTGGGGGCCGGAGGTTTGAGAATATCAAACCCTTGTCTCCCGTCTGCTGGCTTGACGGGCCCGGGAACTTGGGCCTGGCCCACCCAGCTTTAATAACAGGCACTGACGGGGCCCTGGAATCCACCGGCTCACGGCGCATCTTCAGAGGCTGGACGGACGATGTGGTCAAACCGTGGACAAGTTCACCGGCAACCTGCCTACTTGCGTCTCATCACCTTTCCAAAGCTCAGGAAGACACGCACCCAAATCGCTGTTCCAGCTGGCGGTTGTCGGCTGCCCATTGGCTCCCGTCTCCACCTATCAGAAACATGGGGAAATGGCCAACTGGACACCCAAGAATAAAATGGCAAAAACGGCAGCTTCCAGATGCTTCTACTCGGTGAGTGGTCTAAAAAAAAAAAAGAATGACATTTCTGCAGCTCCTGCATGACTGCATGCATTTGTTAAGAAAGGCAATTTGAACGATAGAGAAAAAAATAGGGGTTAATGTTATTAGACTTTGGTGATTTCTTGATTTTCTCTTTAATAAAAAAAAAACACCTCACAAGATGTATATAACCATTTTCAATGATCTTGCGAGCGATGATGACGGTCTGATATCCACACCGAAAGCCCTCAGATTAGCACTAAACATGGGACTCCGCTTTTGACCTCAGTTTCTTTGCCCCCTTCCCCTCCCCCTTAGCCTATGTGTATCAGTGCAAATCACATTACCACAGCCCAATTCGCATCATGGGATCAATGTATGAAGCATGTGAGGACTTGAAGCGGGCCGACTACGATGGACAGTTGCCTTTTAGGGGGAAGGCAAGGACATAGGTGACGTGAATAATGATATGAAAGTGGTAAACAAAGAAAATATGAAACTCCAATGTCGGTTGCCGGTATCCAGCATAATTAATGTGTAAATATTTTTTCCAGCAAGGTTTCTATGCTGTGGCATGTGAGGCCTGTCTGTTTCCGTTCGGTAGCCGGCAAGCAAGGACCCGAAGATCGGAGATCCGATCCGGTTGGGCAAATGGAGGGGCCGCACCGATGGGCCGGTTTCGGGACTAATTCCGCCTTGTAAGCGGATCCGATTCAATGATTAGCCAACACCACCAACTCGTCAGAGTTCTATATCTCAACCACACGGAGAGCAGTATATCATCAGCCTCATTCCCACATCTGCAATTCAACAATAATCTGTGGCGCTGACGTCCGAACTAAATGAAGTTTTTATAAAAGTCAACTCCTGTTTCACCAAACTTAATCGGAACATAGCTTCTCCGGACACTGAAGGCTTTGCCACCCTTCAGATTTAAAATCTTAGAAATAAGTCATCGGAGCTCAAAAGTACCAAGACAGTGGGCCATACTTATCTTGGCCCTCTTCTGGAAAGACATCAAGGTCCGGATGCAATTTGTGGAGGGCTGCCATTAGCTGAGCCGTCCCATATACGCAGCCAGAATTTCTTAGTTCCTCCATGAGGGCGCTGAAAAGCAGAACAAGACCAAGCCACATATTTGCACTCGCCATTCGACCAAAAAGAGATCACAACGCGGTGTTGATTTTCATCCTCCGCGTTGCACCATGGCTGAATCAGATGGACCAGACCAGGTGGCGCGGCCTGCTGTGATCCCAGACAGGAGCATGATTGTGCTGTATGGATCAGAAATGGGCAACGCTGAGGATATTGCAATAGAAATTGGCCAGCTAACTCAGAGGCTGCATTTCCAAACGACGGTGGATGAGATGGACAATTTCAAGCTGGTAAGGTTTCTCGCAACCAAGCCACCATGGCCGCCACTTCCACAGCAACATCATGACTAACCTTTCCCCCCATCTCATAAGTCCGATCTCTTGCGCGCATCGCTAGTGATATTTGTCACATCGACCACCGGCCAAGGTGATATGCCCAAGAATACTCTAAAGTTCTGGAAGAATCTCAGGCGCGAAAAACTCAACAACACAAACTGCCTTGGGTCGCTCAGATTTGCGATATTCGGCCTGGGTGACAGCTCGTATCAAAAGTAATGCCAGCTCCACGATTCGAGCACACCAGAGGAATTTTTCCGAAAAAGCTAACGCGTGCATGAATGCAGGTTCAACTGGGCTGCGAGGAAGTTACAAGTCAGACTCCTGCAGCTCGGGGCTTCCGAGTTCTTTAGGGCCGGAGAGGCAGACGAGCGACACGACAACGGGTAATTTTAAACTTTGTCTTGCTTTCTTGCACCATCCCTTTTATCCACTCGTGTGCACCAAACATCAAACACCAGACATACTGACATGGCATTCACCTTTACCTAGAATCGATAGCATATATCTTCCCTGGTACCAAGACCTAAGGGCTGCCTTGTTGTCCGACTTTCCGCTCCCGGACTCCGTCACCCCCATCCCCGACGACATTCAGCTTCCACCAAAGTATCTCGTCAAACTATCGTCACCAATCATGGCCTTGCCGGCGCTGAGCGCCCGTCGCTCCCATGTTGACCGCGCCCCATCCGCCGAAGAGCGCATCCAGGAAGACATTGAACGCAAAAGCCCCAAATTTCCCGGGTGGTTTGCTCGCGAGAACGAGGCATGGGAGACTATCAACAAGCGCTCTGTGGACACGCTGGACAAGGATAACATTCTCAAGGACTATCCGGAGAAGTATTTGCTCGAAAAATCAGATGATGTGTCAGAGCCGGTAAAGCCTTTCGTTGATGAGTTAAAAGTTCCGGGGGGGTACACAGCCTACTTGTCGGATTACACAAGAGTGACGCCCAAAGATCACTGGCAAGATGTACGACTGCTTCGGTTTGAGTTTTATGGCGAGTTGGAAAGACTCAAAGCCATTCAAGACTGGGGCGGCCAGTTGAACCTTACCATCTACCCCAAGAACTCCCAAGACGATGTCGAAGAACTCATATCGATGATGGGTTGGCAGTCTGTCGCCGACACCCCTCTCGAAATCCCAGTCATGCCCAAAAGGCTACACCTCGCAGGTGGCGAGGATGCGACGACGATCCGTACACTTTTATTTCACAGTTTGGATTTCACGGCCATCCCGAAGAGAAATTTCATTCGAGAGTTGGCGCATTTTACCGACATTGAGCTAGAAAAGGAGCGGCTCAGAGAGCTCACCGATTCTGTCAATATACAAGAGTATTACGATTACGCATGCCGACCCCGGCGGACCATACTCGAGCTTCTTCGGGACTTTCCCGGCGTCAAGATACCTCACGAAAGGATCCTGGACCTCTTCCAACCGATCCGCGGCCGAGAATTTAGTGTCGCCAGCGGAGGCGCCTCACTGAGGGGCAAAACTGCGCAGTCAGACGACGATGACGATGTCGTGGATTGTTGCCTCAGGATGGAAATTCTTGTAGCCATGGTCGAGTACAAGACTATCATTCGCAAGCCTCGACAGGGCCTCTGCTCACGATACATCAAGACCCTCAAGCCCGGATCTTTTCTCACAGTAAGCGTTGAAAGCTCGAGCCTGCCACGCCTGGTCAGTCAGCTGTGGTCGAGGCGCCCCATGATAGCTGTTGCTACGGGAACAGGTATCGCTCCGATCAGGGCTCTCGTTCAAGAGCGAAGCAACTGGCCGTCTCCCGGAGACACGCTCATTTTCTATGGATGTCGCAACCGGGCGGCGGACTACTACTTTGAAAATGAATGGAAGCAACACAGCAATGTTGCCATTTTCCCGGCCTTCTCAAGAGATAAAGACCAAATTTCGCCGAAGCCTGCGGCAACAACTGTCAAGGCTAATGACTGGCTTACCGCTCGCATTCCAGACCAAACCTTCAAAGTCGATAAGCCGCAGTATGACGACAACAAGAACTACGTGCAGCACCTCATCCGACAGAAGGCAGAAACAGTTCTTCATTTTTTGAAACAAGGGCCCATCGTTTGCGTGTGCGGTAATGCCGGCCGGATGCCTGTCTCTGTGCGCAACGCCTTTTTGGACGTGCTGGTCTCGACGGGCCACTGCGAGAACAAGGAGGCGGCAGCCAGGTGGTTTGATAATCCCAAAAATTTGACGTTCTGGCAGGAATGCTGGTAGGAACGCCTTCCGGTGATCAAGGAGAGGCCGATGAGTTCAAGGGACGAGCCGCGTGACCGGAGCTTTGAAGATGACGACATGGGCGAGGTCCGCGGTACCAGAGCAAACCTGGCGGCAGAAAAGCGGGAGATGATACGTAAACGCAAACAATCAGCCTTTCCTCGGCGAGCTATGCTCGAGGTCGGCTACGATGATGGCGACGACAAAAGTGAGGGTGGAGAGTCGTTCTTCTCATCCGAGGGCATTATGACCCCTAGAGAGGACGAGGAGACAGCAGAAATGAAGGGCGCAGAACAAATGTACAGCGATTCGGCATTAAACGAACGTCTCTCTGTTGCCAATCACTTGGCCTCTATTCCTGAGGAGGAGGAAAAAGATGAGCGCAAGGGAAAGGAGCTGCAAAGAACATTACAGCAGCTATCATTGACGGACCAAGATCAAAGCAGTTCTGTCGGCCCGCGACTTCCGCCTCTTCGACCTTCCACCACAGCTGCTTCCTTGAGGTTCAATATTGTTTCTGAAGAGGAGGACAAGGATCTTTAAACTGCATTGAAGCTTTCGATGGCTGATCAAAGAAATCCTCCACCATCCCATTTCTGATTCTCTGCGCTTTTTTTTTTTTTTTTGACCTTGATTTCATGGACCGAATTCTTTTTTACTTTTCTTTTTTGTTAGTTGTACTTGGTTGACTAGGCCGACTAAACAGCGTTGTCAAAATTTCGGGAATACAAGGGAATTGAGGGGCCGGGGGGGGGGGAGGGGATTTATAGACAATAGATAAATCAGCGTAGTGTTTGTATGAATACTAAAGCGCCATGGCGCATCTCGATGATTTTTGTCTCTTCCTACACGGTACAATGCCTCGTTATACGCATGGTCGCTGTACTATCATAGAATACCAAGACCAAGCAAATAAATTTCGACGTCTTGTTTTTGATGTGCTACCCTTTTCTGTTGATTATCACAACCGTCACCACCGTCACCCCCCAGAAGCACAATCACAATCACGCCTCCCACATTTTACCTTCCCCTCACCCTTTCAGCAACAACAACCGTCTCCACGCCCTCGACAACTTTAACACCCTCCTCGGGTCCCATGGGGACCTCCCCCTCGTCAATCTCCAAACCCAATAGGGACTTGAGCACGACTTTCCCGCCGGCTTTGCTCATCACCTCGTTCCCCTCTTTACAGAGCTCGCTCGCGCAGCACTCGGGGCACCCTTCGGTCCTGCTGCACGCGCAGTTCTCGACCCTGTGCAGCGCCTGCTTCAGCAGCAAGTCGACAAACTCAAAGGCCTTGGTGTTGATGCCGCTGCCGTCCTTGCCCCCCTTTGTGTCGTAAAATGTCAGGCGGGCGGGCCTCTTCCGGCTCGTCTCGGTCCTGGCGAACTCCTTGAGGGCGTTTTTGCACTCGGTCCTCACGTCGCCCGGAATGGAAACGACAAAGTTGGGAATCAGGCTCATGACGGCGTGCTGGGCCGCGTGGATGGCCCCCGCGACGTGGATCTTGTGCCCCACCAGCATGTCCAGGGCGGCCTTGGGGACGTCGAGCCACATGCCCTTTGAGTACCTGGTGACGGGAGGGTTGGACACGGAAACGGCGTCGAGGATCTTGTTGGTTTGCGGGTCGACCTTGAAGAACCCAAACACCACCTGGGTGATTTTGATGGGGCCGTAGTACGCGTACGTGGTGGCGGAAATAGATTTGAGCACCTCGGTCTCAACCGGATCGATGTCGGTGTAGTCTCGCTGTTTCGTCGTGTAATTCACCTTGACTTTTTCGACTTTGGCGATTGACCGATCGGGGTTGAAATCCCTGACTAGGTAGGTCTCTCCTTGATGCAGGAAAATGGCCCCGTCGTACAAGGTGAATGTTGCTCGGGAGGCTTCGAGTTCTTCGAGAACGATGTTGCGGTTGTTGGTTGTGTCTACGATGGCGAAGTGGTCCTCTTCAATGTCTCGGATCGAGACGAACTTTGAGGGGGAAGGGCGGAATCGGTCGTGGGTGTGATAGAAGCCCGTTGAAGGGTCTGGGAGGAGCCGTTCAGCGCAAATTTTGGCCAGGTCGGAGCCGAAATAGATCGAGTCAGCGGAAGGGTGGATTGGCATCTCGTAGGCTGCGCACTGGAGATGGCCTTCTTTGACCAGCATGTTGTCTAGGTCGACTTGCAGTTCGCAGTTGGGTTTCGTAAACAGTTCGTCGGGGTTTTCCATGTAGTGCTGGTCTGCAGCGAAGGAGTCTCCTACGAGGATGGAAAGGGAGTCCCTGTTTCTTCGACCGGCTCGACCGCTTTGTTGGCGGAGGTTGGAGATGGTGTATGGGAAGCCCCAGGTGAGGACGCAATCTAATGTGCCGATATCGATTCCAAGTTCCAATGCGGTAGTGGCGACGATGCCCAGCAACTTGCCCTCAAACATCTCGCTCTCTATCCTCCGTCGGTCCTGGGCTGTATACCCTCCTCGATATCCCATCACCCGGTTGATAACCTCGGACCGACCAAGAGTCTCCAACTCCTTCTTCACGCCACTGACAAGCTTCTCACACTGCTCTCTGACTCTGCAGAAAGCAATCACCCGGACGCCCCTCAGTATTAACTGACAAAACAGCCTCGCGCACTCATAACACGTATTCCCTCTTCCGCTTGATGGGTCTCCCGGGTCTTTGTATGGCGTGTTCCAGCACAAGAACTCTTTCCTCCCTGAGGGTGACCCATCAAAATCAACCAACTTCACGTCCTCAATCCCAAATATCGTCTTGAAGTGCTCTTCCGGATTCGCAACCGTAGCCGAGCACGAGACAAACTTGACATGGCTGTTCCCAACGGCCGCGCAAACCCTCCTCAGCCTCCTCATGATGTAAGCCATATGAGACCCCATCAATCCATTATAGTAATGCAGTTCGTCCACTATTTATTCCTCCCTTGTCAGCACGCATTTCCCGTCGGGCTCTCCAGAGTATAAACGTACCAACGACAAACTTCAAACTTTTCAAAAATCCCCTCCATCTCTCCTCATTGGGCAATATGCTCAAATGCAACATATCGGGGTTGGTGAAAATCACGCTCGCCTCGTCTCTTATCACTTTCCGTTCCTCCCAGGGGGTATCCCCATCGTATGTCTCAACTTTGACGTCCTCCATGCCGGGCATAAATCCGACCAGCTCCCTCAGCCCCCTCCCCTGATCCTGCGCCAACGCCTTGGTGGGGAAGATGAAAATGGCTCTCGAGCTGGGGTCCACCTCTAACGCTCTCACAACAGGCAACTGATATATTAACGACTTTCCGGAACTGGTACTCGTGGAAACCACGACATTGTATCCCGCATTCAACGCATTGATTGCCTCGGCCTGGTGAGCATAGAACTTTGTTATCCCTCGGGCGTTATACAAGGCGTTTACGAGGTCTTGGGACAGCAGGAAATCAAGATCTCCGTATATACCCGGTTGTTCATCGAAGACCCGATGACCGTCTGGGACGATCTGCCCCGTGTACCAGGGGGAGTCTTTTAATTCCTGAACGATTTCTGGGATTGATTTTCGGTCTTTGGGTATCGCAGCCGGAATCGTGTCCGATCTCATCAACGAGGGTCGAGGCTGCTGCTGCGGGGCGGCCCCCGGCGTCTGTTCTCTTCGCTGCGGAAGGTACACTTCCCTCCGCTGAAGAATCACAATCTCGGGGTCCAGCTTCTCGTGCTCGCAATTTCGCACGAACATCTCCACGGCGGCTTTGAATTTGGCGTCTCTCTTTTCGATTAGCTTCTTCATCCCTTCCAGACTGAAAGTAGGCATCTTGACCTCCTTCAGCCCCATTCTCCCCTTTTTCACTATCCCTTTGCCCTTTCCCATTTCTCTTTTCAAGTCCTCGTCGACAAATTCCAGAAACAAAACCTCCTCCTTGCTTGTCTCCTCCTTCCCCAGTTGCCTCCAAGAACTCGGGGCAGGAACCCCCAAGGTACTAGAATCATCAGGAATACTGGCCCCCCCTCTGCTACCAGCAGTCCGGAAGACCTCGTCCTTCTCGCTGGTCATTGCGTCCAGCTGTAAAGATTCGTAGTCGACGTACTCGAATCTGATCCCCTCGGGTCTGAGTGCCTTGATTGAAGCTACATCCTCAACCAATAGTTGCCGGCCCTGGAGGTGTCGTTCCACGGCGGGTTTCAGGGTGTCAAAGGTCGTTATGACATTTTTCCGGGAGGAAAGAAAGGTTGAGACCGTGTTTAGTGCCGAATGTGTTTGGATGAGGGACTGCAAGTAGGGCGGCACGACCACCGGGAGAAGCGATTCTGCTGGCTCTTCGGGCTGGGAGGGGGTCGATGTGAGTTTGGGTTTGCTGGCCCGTTTGCGTTTTGGTTTTTGAGATGATGCTGGGATTTGAGCGTTACCGTTTGGTTGGGGTGAACCCACGTCTTTGTTCGATCCCTCTGCTATGGGAGCGGTTGGCGTGGTCGAGCTGCCAACCTCAACCTCAACCTCAACGTCGATGACCTCATCATGTAGGCGCCCACGCCTTCGTTTCGCAGTGTTTCCCGGCGGGGCTGTTGCATCTCGTTTGGGAGGCATAATATCACCTCGTGAGGTCCTCGGGTAGAAAAGTGATTGGCATGGAAAATAAAAAGACGAACAAGAAATTGCCGTTGTTCTTTGATGCTGGTGGTCATCGCGAGAGGTCGCGTTTGCCCCCCTGGAAGAAGTCCACTAACAGCGCGAAAGTAGCGGGAGGGCACGTGGTCCTCCAGCAATCAATTAGTGAATGCGACCCACTATACGTGTATGTAGATAGCGGACTTCACAAGTCGTTTCCTATACAAAGAAGTCGTGACGCTTTATTTGACATATGAAACTGTCTTTCTAGTTACCATTCTTTCCTTGATTTTTTTTTTAAACCCTATTGCCTGTCCTCTCTGCCATCTAAAAAAAAAAAAAAAAAAAAAAAAAAAGACACAAGAGGGTGAGCTTTATACCGGAGAAAAGACAAACAACTGTCAGCAGGGAGACCAGAAAGCGGGTGTTTTCCTTCCAGTGCCAGAAAGTATCAGGAATCACAAAGTGTGTTGTTATATACAAAGATTCAAAACAGTAGAAGAAAATAATACGCCCCCCCCTCTCTGCGGTTTCCTTGCTCGAGAGGAAACCAAAAACCAAAACACTTCCACAAAAGCCAAAAAGTACTTGAAGCCTTCCGCTGATTGGGGACCCCCTCTGCCCCCGCTCTCCAAGCATCATGCCATGTGCGCAAAATGCATTTGTGCTATGTGTTGCCGTGTGGTATCACGTCTCCCAGACATCCTCCCCAATAGAATAAACAAAGACCGACAACTGTAAGCGGTAATCTACCACCAATGCCACCCAAAATGTTTGGTAGACAAAAGAAAATAACAAAGAGAGTAAAGGTTTATCTAGTCATTATTCGTTCTTACGCTTTGCTGAGTTTCTCTTGATCGAGCAATCACATTGAGAGGCCATCTAAACATCTGCCAAACCCTTCTTGAGCGTCTCCATGAGATCGTAGAAGCTATTGGCATTGGCTTGCGACATCTATACAAACAAAGTTGTTAGCCAGGAGATTTTCTTTCATGCTTTCAAGCAGAGGATGTCGTACCTTCATCTGCACCTGTATAGGTTCATTCCCGTCAAAAGCAGTAAACAAGATCGTGGCCGATTTGAGCTTGTGAGTAACCTGAAACTTCATTGCGGGGAGCACAATGGTGTTCAGGATGACCTTGAGAGTATGGTCTTGGCGCATAATCAGGCGTATATTCTTTGCATGCGCGCTGCCGTCATCCAGAGCTGACGCATCAAAGCTCAGGGGATTCGGCACCCCATTGTCGTCGATGAGAACCGTCACTTCAGGAACATTGACCTTGAGTATACCAGCTCCGCGCTCCTTCCAGCCCACGCCCTTCTCCATCACGTACATCTTGGCACGTTGATTGTAAAGAGTGACTTCTTCGCTTTCTCCGTCATCGACCACGACTGTATTATTCGTTAGCATCTTCACCCAGTTCAATAGATGGTTTGGAAAGTGGAAGCTCACCCTTCCGTAGTTTGTGCTTCTTCTCATCATCAACAACCTTGACCTCCTCCTTCTCCTTCTCACCATCCTTTTCCTCCTCAGACCCTGTCTTGTCCGCATCGCCATTGTCCTCCTCGCCGGTGTTGGGCCCATCATCCTCAGCATCACTGTCGGGGGCACCGAAGGGCTTAGCCGGCTTGTCACTCTTAAGAGCCTCACCGGGCGTGCCAAAGGTTCCCAGGCGTGATCCACCAAGAGCGCTGCCACCAAAGGCGCTACCGAACGGGCTTGCCGACTGGAACACTGACCCGCCAGCCTGGCCATTGATGCTAGCAAAGGGGGATGACGATGCTCCAGATCCAAAGCTGAGCTTGGGCGCCGCAGGGGCAGCATTGGAAGATGCCGGGTTCGAACCACCGAGAACACTAGTGAAAGAGCCACCACCGGAGGACGCCGACCCAAACAGGCTGGGCTTTCCTGCGCCTCCAAAGGAACCGAATGGTGAAGCTGATGAGCCAGCGAGTTTAGCAAAGCCAGAATTGACAAAAGCTGAAGTAGAAGTTTGTGGTTGATCTTTAGCCGAGTCCTTGGCTTCAGTACTCGTCGTAGTCGTCGTAGTTGTTGTTGTTGCTGTCGTCGTGGTCGTGGTCGTCGGGGTTTCCTTGGTCGTCGAGGTCATTGTGATTTCCATGCTCGACCGTGGGGATGCACTGGCTGATAGCGGCTCCTGATCATGAGAATTTGTGTTACCATCGGGCGTTGTATCATTATCTTGGAGGGGTAACCTGAGGCTGCCTACTACTTCTTCCTGCCCGCTCCGAACGGCAGACGCGCTCGCCTGGCGATCCCTTGGACGTTTCTTCTCGGGCTCGGATCGGTCTGTTCGACTGAGGGTGAAAGACGTGTTAGCCGGAGCAGTGGTCGCGGTTGCTGCATCGAGGGGAGCCTCGGCTACGTCCTTGTTTTCGTCGTATTCGTCGTGCGCTCGCTTCTTCTTGGGCGACGAGATCTGCTCCTTTAGTGCGTCCTCGGTGGAGGGTGACATGGTGAATGAAACTGTGTGAGTGAAGCTGGTGGAAGTGTCCTTGGCTGCGTCCTCGTCCGATGCACTCTTGTCCTCTTGCAACAGAAAGTTGTGCCCCGCTTTCTCGGAAATGGATGTTTGCTTCAGCTCTCGTCGCGCAGCCGTGGTCTCGGCGTCTTCCTTAGCGGCGCCGGCTTCGACATGGTCGGGAATGCTGTCGTTCGTGGGGACCGGGTCTTCGGCCATGATATCAGCGGTCGGGTCAGGTCGGTCCGTTGTGGGGGGAATGTTTTCGTCAGGGTCTCGTCAAGTTTAGTAAGTGGGTGTTGTGATTGTTTGGCACAACCGTTATCGATTTTGGACCCTTTTTCTTTTTTCTTTTTCTTTTTCTTTTTTTTTTTGGGGCGGGGGGGGTCCAGGATCTGGGGATCACTGCACGACTCGACAAAGGTAGGTAGTTAGTGGGCTATTGATTTGATTGTCAACAGTTGCCGCCCGTGACTTGTTGCCAAAACAAAATTTAGGCAAGCCTTCTGAGCGAGGGTTTGGTAGAAGAAAACCCCCCCAAAAAAATTGGGATTTAATTAATCTCCCACTTGCCTCGCTTTTGTCGCTCTGGTCGGGTGTGGTGCCCGTTCAGTCGTAAAGTGGGAGAACCAGGCCAATGGAATTGGTGAGAGCCGCAGTCGTCGCACCTGGTGTGCCTTAGTGGGCGGAGGAAGGATTGGCCCAGAAGGGCCCACCCGCTAAATGAGCTACCTATCTGCACGTTATTGCACGGACGTGACGGGCAGCCACTGAGGGGATTTGGTGGGGTATTTGGGTTCCAACCTTGGGTATTGTTCACCGGGGCCAATCACTGCGAGACGCATGTCCAGCTCTGTAACTGTATGACTGTCGGCAGCCTGATTAATATTCGGTATAACTTATATATCACCACATTCAATTCCATGCCTCAGGTTGGTCACCTCCTTCTTTGCTCGACGGCAGCGAGCATATCCTCAACCAAGCCAAAAGCATCCCTAAAAGAAGCAATCTCCTCCTCCATGGTTACGCCCTCTATACTATCCGCGACACTGCTCTCCGGTTCACTGTCTTGTCCGCTGTCATATCCTTGCTCTGGATCTTGTTCTTGTTCCTCTGTCTCGCTCTCATCACTGGCCATGCCCTGCTGAACACCCATCCCCCAGTTTTGAATATGCTCTTCAATCCCCCGTCTCTCATAAAGCCTGGGCTGCGGTTGAGCGGGCAATAATAGTCTCTGCCCTTCTCCCTGCGTCTCAGTTTCTTCATCACTGCCCTCTTCCTCTCTCTCTGTTTCAGTGCAGACAACAGTCTTTTCATGTGTGCCCACCCCCTCATCACCACCATGCCGCCTCGCTGTGCTCGTCGTGAACCACCTCCTCCAGGACCTTCTGCTTCCGCTTCCGCTTCCCTCCTCCCCTGAGTCCCTCGGTTCAACAACAGGCAATTCCCCCTCTTCTACCCCTTTCTCCCGTCTCAGCGACCGCCCGATCCCAATAACCACACAACTTCCCAGTACCACAATTCCCAGCTCAAGCAACAACATCAAAATAAACGGCCTCTTTTCTCCCCCCTGCTTCCCCTCGGTACTGCCATGCTCCACAAAACTCGGAACCTCATTTCCCTTCTCGATCCGTTCCAACTGACGCAAGCATCTACCGACATCCCTCACCTCGTCCTTGGTTTGTCCTAATAGAACGCTCAACATACAGAAAGGCCGCATTTGACATCCCCATACTGATCTGGAAGAAGGAGGACAGACGTCGGAAGCGAGGGAGTCGAGCTGTTCCGTCTTGAGTTTGATGTCTTCTTGGAGTCTTAGGTAACTTTGTTTCAGTTGTTCCAACTCTGAAAGTTGCATCTTGAGGGAATGGGATGTTGACGGAGCGTCTGGCACTCCCTCCGACGATGACATGATGATTGGCGCTGATTGAGAGTTTGCCGTCGGTGCATTGTGCAAGTCTGAGCCAGATTCATCATCAAAAACCGGATTGCGTCTATCCTGATCATCAGAAACCGGAGCGATGGAATCAGAATCCTCCAAAGGGCGACCGGACCGCGAAGGAGAGGAGGGGGAGGACAAGGTGATCTGTCCATGTCCATTCAAGTTTCTCGCCGAAATGACTATTCACAATCAAATCAGTAAAACAACCCGCATTGAATAAGCATAGAAAAGAGAAGAATAAAAGAATAAGAAGAAAAAATAAACTTACCATGACCGCTCGCACTCACCACCAAACCCACGACGGCAGTCAGTAAAACTCGACGCATCACGTAGTTACCTATGGTTTATGGTGGTTGTGGGTTATGTGTTTCGTTTGCTTCCTCCAGGCAACCACACCAAAACAGCAGAGGTTGACTGAAGAACCCCCCCCCTCAAAAAAATTCCAAAGTGAAATCCACAAACACAACTTTCCAAAAACTTGATATCCTGTCAAGCGAACCTAACCAACCGACCAACCACTCTTTCTTTTTATAAAAAACAGGAGAGGAGGGAAAAAAAAAAGGGTCCACAGGATACAAACGAGAAAGGATGCGAAGGATATTCTAACAACATTCAATCTAGCATTAATTAGTATTAGATAAGGTAGGTGCTCTTCTTTTGCGCAGTGCGCGTTTCAATCTCTCCCCCCCGTCGCCCTTCCCTTTTCAATCAATCAAAGGCTGGGGAATGGGTGGTGTCTTACATATTACATCCCCGTTCTTCCCCTTGTTTGCAACCAATCATGTTGAATATTCAAAACGTGAGCTTACGAGGCCTCCCCTCCCCCCACTCTACTCTCATCCAACAAATTTACATAGGTACGGTACAAGCTACATAAGCATGTACAATTTCGTCAAGTCCGAATGATATCATTGAAAATGTATGGACAGTACAAACGAACTTTCATTTACAAAGATAATTATATATTAGGTACGATAATCGTATTAAAGACCGAAAGAGATTTTTTTTCTTTCTTGAAAGAATAGACAAACTTGCAATTATTTTTCTATTACTATCTGACACAGTAAAACACAAAAGTAGTAGAGCCTCTAGAGGTGAAAAAATCGCACTGGGTTGCTTCATGAACCCCTTGAAAGGCAGAGCGAAAAAAAAATAAAAAATTAATCATTGATGGATATCATCAAAATTCCAAATCTTCTGTCATCAAAGTTCAACCCACAAAGAAAAACAACTAGTTTGCTCTTTCGTATCCCACAATCAACGCATCCCACTTCCCAGTCCATACGTCCCACGATCCATCTTATCGCCGCCCACCCCTAAACTGATCCCTAATCCAACTCAAAGGCCCTCCATGTCCTCTGTTACTCCCACTTCCACTTCCACTCCCACTTCCACTCCCACTGCCATCCCCTCTACCCTCATCCCGTACACGTTGACGTGCTGCGTCCCGATCCCGCCAAGTTCGCCCATCGGCACCACGGCTATTGTTTCCACTCCCACTTCCACTCCCAAACAGTCCTTCCCACTGTGACGTCGCCGTACCTCCAGCCCTGCTATTCTCACTCGTCTCCACGCCGGAAGCCCATCTGTACACCCCGTCTTCTTGCCCCTCAGCACCAACCCACGCTCCGGGCGGCGCCGTTCTCCTCCTACTACTGGCACTCGCACCCGCGCTCTCTGCCCCAGTCGTCCCACTCCCGGCCACAAAGCTCTCACGTGAAAGTCCAGCCGACTCCCGAATGCGATTCAACCGTTCCTGGGGGTCCATTCTCTCTCTCGCGGCCCTCCTGCTCTCACTCCAGCTGTTCCCGCTACCACTTCCGCTTCCACTCCCACTTCTGCTCCCAAATCTAGATCCAAATGTTGGAAACCCTCCAGGCATACTCGGCGTAGGGGGGTCGGAGCCAACAGGCGGCTCGCTACCCACAGGAGCCGGCTCGCCCTCTTCTGCTCTGCTAGGTGATGCCCTCTCCTCAATCGGCTTTCGACAAATCGGGCAAGTGTTGTGCTCCCTCAACCACATAATTACGCACTCCCCGTGGTACCAGTGCTTGCAAGGCAAGACTGTCGCCTCCTCGCCCTTCTTGATCTCATCGATACAGATCGTGCACTCCGCTTTCCCGTCCGGTCCAAGCATTTCGTCGTCCACTATTTTCTTCTCCAACGTATCGATCGCACTGCTCGAGGCGGGCGGAGCGGCGTTAGTCTGAGGCGAAGTTTCCATAAGCCGAGTGATGATACGGTCCAAGGCTTCCTGAGTATAGACCGCATCGCCGTGTACTGCGCCAGCTGGGTTAAAGACCGAAGCTAATAGCTGCTGAAATCCGAAATCCATCAAGTTTGGTGGTTGTGGACCTGCTCGATCTTGTTGTTGCGGATTATTAGGGTCGTTACCACGCCCACCAAGCATGTCGCTGAACAACCTAAATGGAGAAATGTTAGTCTCGTTAGCCTGACTGTGTGGCGGTGATGGTGGTGATGACGATGAAAATGATGATGATACAAAAGTGACGGTGCGTCGTCTCTCGTTGCGGGGGTTGAGCGGTGGCCCAAGGGGTGAGAAGCGCGGGAATGGGCTGTTCCCTTCAACGTACATGCCAAAATTATCTGGTCGTCGCATGTTATGCGGACGTACTGCTGGGCCTGTGGCGGTGGTGATGGTGAAGCGAGTGTTCGGTCCACTGCTGAAGGTTGATCGGTGAACCGTGGTCCCTCCCGGCAGAATTTCCTCGTGTGAGAAAATCTCCCTACCGCCTCCTCCCGGTCCATTGGCATTGGCAGCCTGTGGTTGTCCAGGAATATCGTGCATGATTGTCTGCAGCAGCCGAGAGAAGACCTCGGCGGGGTTGGGTTCGGGTCCTGCGCCGGGGAAGTAACCCCTATCCCGATCTGCCGCAGGTCCACCGAATAGGTTACGGTCGAATGGACTCCGTCTGGATCCTCCTATCCCGTGAATATGATTTTCTATGTCGTCTTCCTCGGGATCAGAGTCTGAACCGGCACCTCTAGGTCGACGGAAGCCCAGACCGGAAGAGCCAAAAATGCTGCTGAAATCTGGAGGAGACCGAAGACCGCCGACTCCTGGACGGGGGTCATTGCCGGCTTCGACCTGGTAGAGGGTGTTAGTGTGCAGTGCCAAGTGAGGTGCAGAGGGGAATGAAGCTCACTATCTCGATGGCCTCGCTTCCACAGCTCGGACAAACCAGCGACCCAGGCTCGGTATCGCGATACCACTCATGTGAGCACGCATGACAGTAGACCACCTCTCTGCCGTTGGAGGCATCGAGGTGAAGGCCGGGGGTGGGTCCGCGAAAAGACATGTCGAATCGTCCGGGCGGCTGTTGTGGTGGTGGTGGGAGCCGGTTGGCCCGTTGGGCCTGGAGAGCAAAGAAAGCGCCGACTAGTAAGCCGGCGACGATACGTGCTGGAGTAGCCAGCTTCGCAAGGCCTTTCTAACGACTTTTAAAAGTGAATTTGTCGTGTAGGAATTGCGCAAGTAAAGGACCTGTGGACCTAGAGGGGTCCAACGTCCAGGCTGCAGCTGAACTGCCGTTAGAGTCGGTAGGCAGGTAGAGTGGTTGCTGTCCCACTTCCAAAGCTGTGCAGGCTGTCTGTGGTTTGCAACAGGAATGCCGGGTATTATCAAGGACTGAGAATCGACGTAGTCGTCGGTAGTGTATCGGGTGATTGTTGCTTAATCTGTCGGTTCGTGGTTTTCGTTGAATGAATAAAATGCAGAAATGTTTAATTAGGAAGTCGTTGGAATTGTGAGGTAATGGCCCAAGAGAGGCAGGGGATCTGGACCAGCCGAGTGGTGACAGGCCCTGGTAAATGGATGGGATGCGTGGGGCGCTGGGTTAATCGGGGGTCATCCCTTGCAGAGGTGCGAAGGTTGCAGGTGCGTCACTGTCGAATTGGATGTCTATTATCAAACCTTGGTTCTTGTTGGTACGTACCTCCCCCCCCCCCCCGTTTTGGGCGGGCACCATCCATTTACCGGTACTTTCCAGCTTGTTGGACGCGGGCCACGAGACAGCTCCCAACAATTAACAGTGTAAGTTGGTGGCGAGTTGGGCACGCAAGCGAGAAGCTAAGTTGTATACCAAAGATGCTGTTCTAGAAGCGCTGAGGCTGGCTGAACAAACAGCTCACTGACAGCAATCCAGGGGAGCATTGACCAGGGGATTGGCTTTCGAGAAAAAAAGAGGGGAACACATCCGCACCCCACACCCATTTATCACAGCTGTATCCGTACACAGCCTCAAAATGCCCGTTGTATGAAGCTTGTTTACAATGTTTTACAAGCTTCTAGCTTGAGCATGGTTTTGAGCCTTTCATCTGTCCCTTCGTCGCGAAAGTTCCATGGTAACCCACGGTGCAAGTCCAGCCGAGCCCCACCTGATGGACCCCTCTTCCAAAAGCTCTCAAGGCAGCTTGGAGCTTGGGGACTCTGTAATGCCCCATTCATTCCTGCACTGGAACTCGGCTGATGGAAATCTGACACTTACCGGCAAGCCTTTTCGACTCAGCCTCATGATCCGAGCAACAATGAGCAAAGTTGGTCAAGGTTCTTCCCGTCGCGCATTTCCTTAGGTTCTGCAGTCGTCGAACCTGAGGCATATTGCCTCCTCCGTAGTATCACAAACTAAAATCCCGTGTCACATAATGCATGAGCAGAACTGTTCTCATTTATTATACCCCCCATAAACCAAAAAAAAAAAAAAAAAACAGCCCCGCTGCTGAGGTCGTTGTCTCATACATATACATATCATTATAACCCGCTCTGGCGTATAAAATCCGCTTGGCATATCTCATACAACTCCCCATGCCGTTCGAGAGTATTGAAAACCAATTCGCAAATCATCTCTTCCTCCCCAAGTTCCTGAGCAGCACCCCGCCGATAATGCCCGCCGCAACTGCCACTCCGCTCACAATAGCCACGCCCATCAGTCCCTCCTTGGCTACCTTGTCGTCAATCAGGACTCGGAGATTTGATGATTGAAGGTTCGCAGGTTCCTTCTCGAGAAGCAAGTCGTTGTATCTTCGCGCCTCGCCGTAATTCCCGAGCTTGTAGTTGCCAAGGGCGAGGTAGTAGAGGCACTCGCGGCGACGCTCAGGCGAAGTGCGGAAAATTTCGGAAAGGAGCATCACTCCAAGGTGTTGCTCGGTGCGCACGTTCGACTTGACGAGGCCCTAAAGAAGATTTTGTCAGAGGTCCAGGCTGGACCAACGCGACGGAGGAGAGGGATTATGTATATACCCATGCGTAGTTGAACTTTGTCTGAACTCCAACCATCTCGCCCTCCTTCTCATATTGCGCCCTCAGAACTGCCAGCTCTGACGGGCTGAGCGGCCTGTTTTGCGTTGAGTCAACATCATTTCGGTCTTCACGATAGTCGGAAGGTGGGGTGCGAATCGGCTTACGTTTCCGCATCAATGGCATCTGGAAGCATGATTATGATATATTAGCAAACTAAAACGATAAAACTCATGGTTGATCACCCCTAGTCTTGGTTTGTGGTTGTAGCGCATTCCAGGGGTTATGTCCACATACATGGTAGTTGTGTCATGGTGGGCAGAACAACCGTCGAAAAACTTGGATGGCGAACTGGTGGAAACTTTGAACCCTCGGTATTATTCCGGCGATTTCTCAAGTGTTTTTGAAAAAATAGTCTTGCTTTTCTTTTCTATATGATTTGAAAGAAGTGGTTTTCGTTAAATGGTCGCTTTATTGTTGCGCAAAATAGTGGTTTGAAGATTTGTTCTCGTTGCTCAATTTGCTGGCTGTTGCTCCCGGCTGAGGGCGGAAGAGGAGCACACAACTCGCTGTAATTACTGTGTAGTCGAAAGAAAGCTCGGGCCCCCGTTACGAAGTGGCATGTGCTGCTGGCCACCGATGACGACTCCGCCAAAAAAAAATGCTCAGGTGGGCAAGCATTCACTGATAAGATAAGGAAATGGCGGGGGAAGTGGAACCTCCCACTAAATACTACGATGATCTTCTGTCGCTGGGGTGATGTTTGCCAAGACTGTCGAAAACAATCGCGAATTCGGCTCCCCGACTTTTTTTCTTTTTCCCTTTGCGATATCATTATCAAACTGCGACAACGCAAAAAAGACCATATTTGCATTGCAAAATACCGACTCAACTTCACAGCTCAACTCTCTCTTTATCCCAAAAAAGCGAAAAGAAAATAAATCTTTGTTAACAAGCTTTTGTGTTTGGGAACCGCATTATAATCATCATCGACAACCAAAAAAAAAAAAAAAAAACACACACACAACTCACCTTACTTACCTACATACCTACCTTACATTTTATTCGAACCCCAATCCCACAACTCAAAAATGCTTCTCGAAGACCCCCCTTCAACCTTAATCTCCCACACAATCTCCAACTTCAACATCCAGCCAGACAAGCTCGCCGTCTCGCGCATATCCGAATCCCTCTCTACCCTCAACCAGGCGCGCGACCTCCGCCTGAGGGAAGCCGAAACGTCGCTCAAGAAGCTCTCGCGCACGCTGTCCACCCTGTCCTCGCAGCACAACGAGCTGGTCTCGTCCCACTCGTCCTCGGCCCACGCGTCCGAGATCTCCCGTCTGGACACGCAAAAGTTTCGCATCGCAAAGGGCGTCTCGGATCTGGAGATGGAGACTGAGCGGCTGCAGAGCCAGCTTCAGGAGCTAAGAGGAAGGCTGGAGGAGCTGGAGATTCAGGGAGTGGACGGCGCCGAGATTAAGGAGGGCGGGGCGGTGGACGATGAGGTGCTTTTGAGGCTGAAGGTCTACAGAAGCCTAGGGATAGAGATTGAGAGGGACGGGGACAAGTGGGGGAGGGTTGTGGTTAGGAATGATCGGAAGGGGGATGTGCATGTTGTCAATGTTGACAACAGGAAGTTTTCGCGGTTTTGGTATGCAAATTATTTCTGGGAGCATCTCTGAAGAAGATGATGGTGATAGGGGAAAGGGGGGGGGGGGAGGAGGGAACTTGACGGGCGAATATGCGAAGTGGAAAGCTTGGATGCAGAGGGTTTGGGCATCAAGTTGTGTGTGGATGAGATAATGAAGGTCTCTTATAAAAATGGATGGTGGGAGGCGTTAAGGTGGAATCATGAGTTACCAGGATACCATGGGGGAGTTTGTTTGTTATTTTACGAGAATAAACAGTTGTGATTTTAAATGAACTAGGATACTCGAATCGAGTTTATTGTTTGATTGAAAGCAATGCGCCTTGCAATTTCTTCCACGCCGCTTTCTGTCCTGTCCGCAAAAACCATATTATTTAGTCAACCCCCCCCCACGAACCAAAAGAACAAGCAAGGGGAAAAAAACTAGAAAACCCAAGGTACCATATTGATTAATAAGACAATGATGAAGAAAAAAAGAACCTCGTCGTTACACGGCACCAGGGGGGGTCCACGACATGATTTACGGGACGGCCTTCTTAGGCGACCTCGGCGACGTCTTATCCGGCTGAAAATAACTGCTTTCCAAATCCAAAGTAGGAAAAGGAGAAGGCAAGGCAGTATTCTGGCTCAGGTTCATCCTCACCCGACTGCTGTTCGGTGATGTCCCTTTCAAGGCTCCAAGAGAGAACCTTCTTTCTCTGACATTCCGTTGAGACTCCTCGACTCCAGATCCATTTCTTGATCCAGGGTTACTCATCATCATCCAAGAGCCCTCACTTGCAGTCAGCGGACCCACGCTTTGCGATCTCTGACTGTGCCGTGAGAATGACGACCGCTCAAGTGGTAATTCGAGACGGGAGTTTATGGCCGCCCAGTCGCTGCCGTCATCCTGGCCGTCATCCAGTCTCCATCCACCAATACCCTCAAAGTCTCTGCCCAATCCGACTGAGGATGCCAGAACCTCAGATGCTGTTGCGGGAGCGGGGGTGATGTCATACGAAACTTCGTCTTCGTGGATGGGAGTAATAGTTCCAAGGGATCCGAGGGAGACTTGGCTTGAAGACCGACGTGATTTGCGCAAAGCAAAACCGAAGCCGTAGCTGCTCTTTCGCCGGTGAGGACTGATGTAACCCGAGCTGAGGTGTCCGGTCGTCTGAGGGAAGGGGGTAATTGGCGATGGTGAGCTGAACCCGCTGCAGCTGCCGGCGCTACCGGGCGGCGATACGGGAGTCTTCCATCCGTCGCCGCGGGAGTGTTTCCTTTTGTCTGAAGAGGCAAGGCCGGCCCTTGCTTTGCCTTTAAAGTATTGTGGCACAAGCGCGAGCGCAATGTCGAGGTAAATGACTGCCACCCGGAACATGAGCACCGAGAAGGCGAGTGCTGATGTGATGCCGGCGAAGATGGCCAATGGGATTGTGAATATGCAGAGGAACGGCACTACCAGGCCGTGGACGGGATTGATCAGCGCCATGGTTGTTGTTGTGGTTGTTGCTGTTGTTCTTATTGTTGATCACCGGGCGTGGATATCACGTATTGTGGATAAACGCGGGAAGCGGAGTAAGGATGAGAATCCAAAAGGGGGTAATGCTCTGCAGTCTGCGCTTGGATTGTTTATCACATGGTGAGTGTAGAAAGAATCCTCATGAGAGGAAGAGGCGGGGGAGGGTGTGAAAAAATAGGGAGCTAGGTCCACAGCACGAAACGTCCGGTGTAATTTTTTCATACTCTTCAAATAAATCTTTCATCATAGTCTGCGACGCAGCAGATAAAAAGATCGGGCCAGGGCTACTCACCTTATCAATTTTGCCTCCCTAGGAATTCGAACGAGAACGGACGAAAACGCAAGTCTCGAGGCATGTGAAAATCGTGCGGGGGCAGTTTGTTAGTGCAGGAAACCGAATCTGGAAGCGCCGCTAGCAGGGGGTCTTGAGCAAACGCGCCAAGACCGCGGGAGCGGGAAGGTGGGGCAAGCCACTCATTTAGCAACGGAAAGGGCCGAGTCAAACAAGGTCAACGGCGTGGTCAAAGTTCAAAGCTTGAAAAATAGGTAAGACTGTGGTTTGGTCACCCCATTTTTTGGCTTTGGTTACGGATATTACGTCTCGTTAAGCATAAACAATCCCGAGGACAATCCAAAAGCCGCGGTTTGACAGGTCAAGGCACTAGGATTGGATCATTTTGCTTGTGGGGCCTGAATTGGTTTTTTCGAACAACGGGACCTTGGGATTGCGGACAGTGGTACGTATTGCATTTCAAAATTGATTTCAAAGTAAAACATTTTTGAGATGAGATTATACCAATTCCAGCATCTCCCATTTGTAAGCATGGAAAGAATTGGATAGGTACCTACTAGTGTAGATAGAATCATGCTTTTTTGGGGGCAAGGCCAGCGCCAAGAAGAGAATGAGGGGTCGAGCAGAACTGATGAGTGACAGGGGGGGGTTGATGGCGGGGAATTGGAGTCATTCTGGAAACTCCTCCTTGACATCATTCAACACCTCCATCGACCTTTGGTCTGAAATCTTCAACACCCGTCGATTATTCTTAACAGCATAAACAATGTGTGGTGGGGAGAGTGCAACAGCTCGGGTTCCTCTTCCCCAAGCGGAAAAGGGATCCAATGACTTCCCATGGCACCTTGGGGCGATTGACACCCACTGTCATCCGACTGACATGATGTCCTCGATCGCTAGCTTGCCAACCATGCGCACTCGGGTTCTCATCATCATGGCCACGCGATCTGAAGATCAAGATCTGGTCGAGCAGGTTGGCGTCCAGCATAGCTTCAGCGACCGCGCAGCACTAGCAACTCCCGCCGTCGGGGGGTCAACCGTGACCGACAAGATCGTGCCGGCCTTTGGTTGGCATCCCTGGTTTGTGCACCACCTATACGACGATACCGGGAACGGAACCAGTACATATGACGCTGCATCGGCCTCAACTGAGGAAGGAAAACGAGAGCAAAAAGAAAAGCACTACAGTGCCGTCCTCACGCACAAACCCGATGCCGCATTCATTGCTTCCCTCCCGGACCCCAAGTCACTGAGCAGCTATCTCGCCGAAACACGGAATCGGCTTGCCGGGAATCCCTTGGCACTCATCGGAGAGGTTGGCATAGATACTATGTGTCGTCTCCCAGTGGCATGGACGGAAGCGGACCACCTCAGGCGTAATCAAGAACTTACGCCTGGCGGACGAGAGGGTAGAGCCCTGACGAAACACAATGTTGAGAAGAGCCATCAAGTCAGGATTCTCACGGCGCAGCTGCGATTAGCAGGGGAGTTGGGGCGTGCCGTTAGTATCCACGGAGTGCAGGGACACGGGTTACTGCACGATACGCTGGCCTCGTTGTGGAAGGGTTATGAGAAGGAAATACCTTCGAGACGGAAACAAAAGCGGGTTGCTCTAGGAGCCGAAGACTTTTCTTCATCCGATGAAGAATCGGACGCGTCGGAGGAATGGGATGATGGTCCTCAGGAATCCGACGATAAAGTCGAAATCATCTTGGACGCGCCGAAAAAGAAACAAAAACAGAAACCTTACAAACCGAAGCCCTTCCCGCCCAGGGTTTGTATGCACTCTTTTTCCGGGACAAAGGAGGTCGTAACACAATATCTCAAACCCGAGGTTCCGGTGCGAATATTCTTTGGGTTTTCGACAGGAGTAAATCTCAGCGGGCCCAGCGCCGAAAAGAGCCGGTCGATGGAGGAAAAGTTTGTCGAGATCATTAAACTAGTTCCTGATGACAGGATCCTGATTGAGAGCGATTGGCATACCGCAGGTGAGGAAATGGATTATTTTTTGGAGCACATGTATAGAAAAGTGTGTAATATCAAGGGTTGGACGTTGGAGGCGGGTGTTGCGCAGATACGGAAAAATTATGAAGAGTATATCTTTGGTTAAGGTGCATCGTCCTCGGCGAAGGCATGACCTTGGAAATAGCGGACTGCACTTCAATTTAGTGATGTACCTATGCAATCAAGCATCATCAACAGCGTCAATGTGGTTATAGTGTACCCGTGTACCAAAGTGAAGTGAGCGTTATGAGCAATTCACTTGACTGGATATCACAAAATGTACGCTCGGGAAAAAACTTAGTCCATGGATTACGTGATCACCGCGGTTGAAGGATTCCCCTCATTCTTCTCTGCCGCGATCCAAACTTCTTTTCCCGGGTCGCAGTCATCTGAACAAACGCTGTATCAGCACAGCAGTTGCAGTGTTGATCTTGGCTGACGACCCGACACCAAAACCCGAATGCTCGGTGTCGTTGTAACAATACGTCTCATCCATTTGGTCGTGATGGTGGTGGTGGCTGACATCATGCAGTCTTTTTTCTGGGTCCAGCCCTGGTTTTTTTTTTTTTTTTTTTTTTTTTTGGACGGTGTTCTCTCGGCCGCCAGCACTAAATCGACTAATGAACTTGGCCGAATTCCTCCTTTCCTAATATCGCGATCCTGAAATGGAGAAAGCAGGGAAGATGAGGAAGATAAAGGTCTCGATGTTGGAAGAACAGTGTCTCCAGGAGCCAATTACGAACCAATGCAACTTGAGGTGAAGATGTGCTGAAAGAGGTTTGGAATTAAGCTAGATTTGGCACCCCGGCCGATGACAAGGCGTTAAAACATCCCTACTAGTTGGGGGGTCATTCCCCTGCCAGTCGGCCTGGTTGTGCCCCCCCCCCCCCCCTTTCGCTCGAATCTTCTCAGTTCTTTTGGCTAACTTTTGGCGGGGAAAGTGCCATCGGCGTTTCCCTTAATTCCATGCATCGGCACGCCCATATTCCATGCTGAATGACTTGGAGTGGGAATCTCACATCCATTGCCCCCCGCTCCCTGCGTCCTCGGTTGTTGTTCTCTCTTTTTCCAATTTCCTCACTATTCCCAGTCTTTGCCCAGACGCTTGTGTTGCCTTTTGATCAAGATTGCCATCAAATCCCGTCTTGCCTTTGTTTGGTTTTTTTTTCTTATTCCCGGTAACTCAGCAGATCCTGTCAATCAACGGGCGTATCGCATCACACTTTCTCAGTCCAGCCCGTCCCAAGAGCCGAGACATCACATTCCCGAATCTTCTTTTCCCCAGGTTTATCCCCGGTGGGAGCGAGCTCCAGTTTGGGCATTTCTGGGCACCACCACCCCGCATTCGCGGTTTCTGGGGAACGGAGGAGACAGTAGAATTCCTTGTATGCCAAGAAGTTCTGGACGGAAGCGTCGATTTTCGATTGAGTTAAAAGGTGCCCCCGGGTGCTGAGTGGTTGTCAATGGATATCAGCATGAAGCGGCCGAGGCCGGTGCCTCCGTCATTGCTCCCACCACCAGCACCACAACCGACGCAAACACAACCACAACCACAATTATCGACAGCCGCTCTTGGGGGTTGGGTATCTGTTGTCTCGGGGCCATCATCATTGACACTCAGTCCCGTGGGGGCTTCCACAATTTACGCCGCGTCGCCTGTCGACTCGGTGGCGTCAGCATATGCTCCCATTCCTCATGCCCATAATCCACAGATAGTCAAGTCTGAGCCAACAAACGACGGCGGTGGTGTCGGCACCAGGCGCAGAAGGCGGAGGTCCACCATTACCGGGAATGGCGACGAGTCGGTCATTTTAGTGGGAGGCTCCGGGGCCGGTTCCGTCACGTCTTCGGGGCTTGGCGGGGACAATGACAGCAGCGAAAACGGGTCACCGACCGCTGAACATCCTCATAAGAAGAAGCAGAAAAGGAACAAGCCAACTTTATCATGCTTCGAATGCGTAGGGAGAAAAACAAAGGTACGTTGCATTAGATTTTTTTTTTTTACAGTCCCTTCCGGAGACTTGGCGGTTCCCCTGTGCCCGTCTGCAGTCTCTCATATGTAGAACTTTAAAAGTTCACCGGGCATTAGAAAGGGGTTACCCCTTATTTCCACCGCACAACCAAGATTTCTTGTAAAACGTTCCATCGGGTTTATTTCTTCAACATTTCACTCGGTCTCAAACTCACAAACGATTTCCGAGTGCCTATTCTTGATGCAATGCAGCTGTAAAACTAACATTGGTCCTAGTGTGATCGAGGACGACCTCATTGTCTTGCATGTAAGGCCGCATATTATTGAACTACCAGAGCTTACGGGGACATACCTAACATCTGATGCAGGCATCAAACGACAGACAGAATGCAAATATGCTCATGTTGCCAATGTTCTTGAGTGAGTTCCAAATTTTCACCTCGAGATTTCTGCTGGGACGTAGTACTCACTCATGGCACCTTCAGAGAAACAAATCGGAGCTCGGCAAATGAGCGCCGGATGACCAAAGGTCCCAAGAAGAAACCGGAGGGCACCAAATCAAATATTCCCAATGCAGCCGATCGAGGGTTTGATGTTAACCGGCTGAAAGCGCTGGGCTCGGTTTCCACCTCGACCGGCTTGTTGTCAAATGTGCCATACTCGGCACCGGGCTCATCAAATGTCTTTGGCATTGGATCCGAGCACCCGTTTGCCAACTATTGGACATGCGAAGGAGGGTTGCCGGAGGTTATATCTGTCTTACCCGACAAACTGCAAGCAGATATACTCCTCAGTCGATACTTTGAGTGTGTCGATCCCGTGTATCCCATGCTTCATCGGCAGACATTCTATGCAGACTATGAGCATTTCTGGTCTCTCCACCCGCAAGAGAGAAACAAGTCGGACGCATCTTTTGTGGCTCTCATCTTCGTCATGCTGGCTCTTGGTACACAGTTTGTTACATCAACCAGCCCTCAGGAGCGGAAACAGACGGCCGAGTTTTATGCTTCAGCGAGTAATCAGGCACTGAGGATGAGCTCATACCTCAGCATTGCTTCTATTAGATCAGTCCAAGCCATGGTTCTCATTACTTACTTCCTCATCAACGATAACCACGCCTCAGATGGATGGGCATTTGCGGGTATCCTGATGAGACAAGCATATGCAATGGGATTACACCGCGATCCCAATATCGGTAATTTTTTTTATTATTTTTTTTTTCCTTTTTTTTAAAAAAAAAAACTCCTTCCCCTCTTTCTGCGTCTCGTCATCTCTAACCAATGACTTAGTCGTACCGGACGCCACTCCATTCGAAAAACAGCAGCGCCGAAAAGTTTGGCAGGCAGTCCTCCTCCAAGACACGTTTCTCACCGTCCTGCTATCCCTCCCACCAACGGCAACGCACACAGACGTATCAGTAGACGACCTGATAGAAGACGATTCGTCTATCGCATCCGACGACCCCACTGATGTCGCCTACATCCGTGGCTCATGGACGCTCGCCAACCTGGTTCAAGAGACAATCTGCAGTCCTCGCTCTCTCGATGTGCCCATCTGCACGACAGTCAGACATAAATCCAAACTTGTAGCAGACTTCCGAGCGGTTTATAGGTCGTTCCCCGGCACTTTTCGGTACTGGGAATTTGACAGTCTGAGGGAGATGTGCAATAACGGGAACAAGAGGGTGGTGAGGCAGACTTTGTTCCTCAGTTCGAATTATTATCATAACTTGATGCTCGTCCACGCGTCGGAAAACTTGCCCGACGTTCCCGTGAACGTCAGGATGACGTTGGAGGCCGCGCACGAAGCCATACAGAGCTTTTTTGTTTATGTTAGGTTGTTTGAGGCCGAGGCCAGGGTTTGGTGGGTTTTTTGTCATAGAGCGTTTTTAGAGGCCTTGTGTATTGGGAATGTCTTGAGGGAAGTTGTTAGGAAGGGGGCGAGAACGGGGGATGGGGAAGTGGATGGTGGCAATGGACCAGAGGTAGGGGACGGAGAGGTGGTTGATGGAGGTATAGGGGTAGGGATGGGAGGAGGAGGTGGGGAGACGTTTGTGGAGAGGGATCCTTTGTTTTTGAGGGCTAAGGACGATATCTGTGAGTTCCCTTTTTTCCCTTTTTTTTCACGGCGCATGTCATTTGTCGAGGAAAGGTAATCTGGATATGCTGACAGGTGTGACTACAACAGTAAAAATGATTGAAATCATGCAGAGTATGGCTGAGGGGGAGCAGGCGAGCGAGACGGCTAGGACAAGGGTGCAGGTTCTGAGTGAGTTGTTGATGTGATGATTGGGCGTTTGGAGGAGATATATGCGGTGGTAAATATGTATATATATGTGCGTTTTTGTGTGTGTGTGTTGGTATGTACGTATTTAGTGTACTAGGGTTTCCGGTTTGCTAGTAGGTTAAGGTTCACATGGGGTGTATAAAGTTTAGGGAAAGGGATTCAGGAGTAGGAATAGGAGTAGGAGTAGCGACTTTTAGGTGCATGCGTAGAATGATTGAGCGATTACCTATTTTGTCAGTGTTTTCTCCGTTGGTTGTTGAGGTTTGGAGGTATTAACTATGAGTCGGTGGTTAGTAATTGGTGTTTTGTAGAGGAAAGATGGAAATAATATAAGTAAAGTAAAGGGACGCGGGTGGCTGGGGGTGTATGTGTGTGGGTGGGGAGGTGTTTATCCCTCTCAGTGTCTGCCGTTATGTTCGTCCGTTATCTCTCTCCATCTTTCTCTCTGTCTCACTTTCTACCTTTCCGTTTCTATGATTATATATAGATATGTGTGTGTGTAAAAATAAAAAGGAAAAGCTGAATGAATTTATTGGAAAGCCTGCTAGGCTATGACGCAGTGTACCAACCCTACCTACGCTGCAAAAAAAAAAAAAAAACCCCCCAAAAAAAAACCCAAAAAACCATGACTATTGTTGCTGATTATGAAAAACAGAGAGTCTTTTCACACTATGGTACTTGTCCTCCCACACCATGTCCAATTTGTATAAACAAGTTGAGGTGATAATTCTCCCCACCATGAACTACATAACCTAGGGAAATTTCCTTGAGGAAGAAATAAAAGGCGATCTCCTCTAGACTGAGATCATTATAAATATGTTTTTTTTTTGGGAGGGGGAGGGTATAATCATGGCATTATGTGGTATTAAATAAAAGGAGCTGTAAACTTGTACCTGAATTTTGAAATGTTGTGCGGGGGGGTTAGGGATTTGTAAGTGCTTTATATTGCGGGAGGACAAAGTACCATAGTGTGTGCAAAGGCTCTCTCTCTATCTCTCTTTCTCTATTTTAATAAAATATTTGTATGTATATATCGGTCTTTGGTCTATATTAATGATTAATTTTTTAATGCTCAATACAAAATTGAAAATAAAAATCATCCATCTCTCGATAACTTTGTAATAAAGCCCCTATTCTGTCGAAAACAAAAACAAAGGCCCCTATTTTTTATTTTTCTATTTTTCTTCATTTCTTCTTGTTTTTTCCCCCTCTTTTCATATACTTGACCTTTGTGATATTTAATGTCCTTATGTAAAAATGTCTCATAGCAATGTTTTAACACCCCCTTGTCAGAGCTGAGTGAAGAGTGCAAGTGGCTTTTTTTTTTTAGATAAGAAAAACCAGACTTTGTGATTGTGATTCGTCGTGCTGCTTACCCCAAAAAAAAAAAAAAAAAAAAAAAAAAAAAAAAAAAAAAAAAGGGGTGGGGGGGGGGGGGGGGGGGGGTTTCCATTTTGTTTGAATTTGAGCGTTTGAAAAAAAAAATTTTAATGGAACATTTATGGGGCCAAAAAGCTTTAAAATAAAAAATCGAGAATT